>JABTXL010019010.1:80984-148312 GCA_025134845.1 Neodon shergylaensis
TCTTCCTCCGAATGCTCCCCTATGGGTCTTCTTTTACAGGATCAGGTGTCCTTGCCCACTGATGTACCTTCCCAGTGATGTCACTCCCCAGTGATGACTCTCCTAGTGCCCCAATGATGTCTCTCCTGGTGCCCGGATTGGGTCTCCGTGCTGCTTGGGTAGCTCGTAAACAAAGGGCCTGCCTTGCTTGCTGCAGGCAGGCTGTCCAGATGGAACTTCTCAGCACCTAAACAGGGCCGCCTGGTGGCCCAATGCTCCGTCCAGATGGAGTTTCTGGGCACCTAAACAGGGCTGCCTGGTGGCCCAATGCTCCGGGGACAAAACAAAAAAAAAGCTGTAAATTTCTTTTAATTCATCTCATTTTTGATCAGTTATCCTTCTTAGATCAGGACGCCCTTCTTCTTCCTCAGAATTGTGAACTTTTACGTATTGTTTCCTTAAATAACTTTTCTACATCTTTCTTTTTGTCTTCCCTCTGTGAAATTCCACACTACACACGCTGATTTGTTTGATGATGGTCCATATTTGCTTTTGGCTTTAAAAGTCTTCTGAGTTCACCTCAAACCTCCCTTTCTCCCCTTCTCTTCCCCTTCCACCCTCCCTTCTTCCCCCACCCCCATGCTCTCAATTTTGTCAGGAGAGCTTGTCTGTTTCCAATTTTCAGATGGGTCTATATATGTTTTTCTTTAGGTTCACCTTATTACTTAGCTTCTCTAGGATCATGAACTATAGGCTCAATGTCCTTTGTTTATGGCTAGAATCCACTAATGAGTGAGTACATACCATATTCATATTTTTGGGTCTGGGTTGTCTCACTCAGGATAGTGTTTTCTATTTCCATCCATTTACATACAAAGTTCAAGATGTCATTGTTTTTTACCACTGAGTAGTACTCTAATGTGTAGATATGCCACACTTTCTTTATCCATTCTTCAGTTGAGGGGCATCTAGGTTATTTTCAGGTCCTGGAAGAGGAGGGAAGAAGGGGAGGGTTGAGGAGAACTTGAGGGAATGGGATAGTCGAGATGGAGGAAGGACAAAGATGAGAGCAAGGAAAGAGAAAGCTTGATTGAGGGAGCCATTATAGGGTTAGTAGAAACCTGGCTCTAGAGAAATCCACAAGGATGACCCCAGCTAAGACCCTAAGTAATAGAGGAGATCTTGATTTGCCCTGTGGTCAGACTGATGAATATCTTAAATATTACCATAGACCCTTCATCCAGCAACTGATAGAAACAGAGGCAGAGACCCGCATCAGAGCACTGGACTGAGCTCCCAAAGTCCAGTTGAAGAGTGGGAGGAATGAGAATATGAGCAAAGAGGTCAAGACCATGATGGGTTCACCCACTGAAACAGTCTACCTGAGCTAATAGGAGCTCACCAACTCCAGCTGGACTGGGAAGGAACAAGCATAGGACGAAACTAGACCCTCTGAATGTGGTTGACAGTTGCATGGCTGGGGCAGACTGAGGGGCCACTGGCAGTGGCACCAGGATTTATCCTACTGCATGTACTGGCTTTTGGAAACCCATTCTCTTTGGATGGATACCTTTCTCAGCCTAGATATAGTAGGGAGGGCCTTGGACCTTCCGGAAAGCAATGTGCCTTACCCTCTCTGAGGAGTGCATGGGGGTGGGTTGTGCAGATGTGTGAAGGGAATGGGAGGAGGGGAGAGAATAGGAACTTGAATCGTTTTTTTAATTTAATAAATAAAATGTCTTTTGAATTCTTTTTTTCTATTCTGACTAACTGACAAAATTTCAAAGATTTTTGTGTACTTAACTGATATTTTTTGCTTCAGCTACATTATTTGTGACAATAATGACAGTAGACATCTCGTTATCCATATTAATGATTATTTAGTATGTCAGCAATTGTCAGAGTGCTAAAAACAGTTCAGCTGTGGTTAGAAAACTTATTCCTGCAAGTATTAACATTAATACCTTTTGATACATATGCCCATAGTATTTTCTCCTTGTATATGAAAGTTTCTTAGTTGTGTTATTATAGAAATATGATTCAGGATAGTATTTTCTGGTAGTGTTGATGGGGTAGCCTCCCTAGCACATAAAAATCATGAATGCATTTGAATTCGATATCTTTCAATGCTAGTAAACATTCACTTGATGGTAAGGCTCTTTAAAAAACATTTTTTTATTTTTAATCACACGTGTGCATGTGTGTGTGCAATGTGCACATGAGGACAGATGCCTACAAAGGTAAAGAAAGAGTGTTTGATGTTTTGCATTGCAATTACTGGCAGTTGTAAGCTGCCAGACATGGGTTCTGGGAACTGAACTCTGAAAGAACCATGCGTGGTTTTAAGTGTGAGCTACCTTTCCATTCCTAGGGCTAACTTTTCATGAGCACCACCTCCCACAGTGAAAAATTCTCTTTTACACTTAATAGTAAATAACAAGATAATATGAATGGACCATTGAGCTTTCACTGGTTTGTCAGGACCATGAATAACAACTCAAACTATTTTTCAAATGTTAGAAAACCTGCATGTAGTCTCGAACATTTTGCCAGAATCTTTTACATTGAACTCCATGGCCGAGTATAATTAAGCATGTCTGTAGTGAATTGATCAATTATGTAACAAATGAATTAACTATGTTCTTTACCATTCTCCCTAAGGTTTCTTAATCTTTACATTTGGCTTAGAAAATGTGATATAAAACCACAGAAAATATCTTACAGAATAACAGTCTATGATACTACTTACTGATTTTTAAATTGGGCTCCACTGAATTTAGAATCACACCTCCCTCTGATAACACTAATTTCAACAGGATATATTTTTAAGTGATTTTATCTTTCATATCTGAGAAAAGATACATAAAACCAAATACACAAAATGCTAGCTATTTGGGGAGTTTTTACTTCTTAGTGATTTTTATTCTAACTCACACTCACCAATCATCTCCCTCACTTTCTTGTATAACATCTCTAAGCTATTAAAAATAATTGTGGATGGGTCATTTTCATTACTCTACTTGTACTTAATAGAAAAAAGGTGTAATTTAACTCAAAGTATCTAGTATAGAGAAATTTATCAGTCATTCGCTTTAAATATTCTTTCTTATTGCCCTATGAAAAGTCAGAAATGAGCACTGGATGAATTACTTACTGCTTGCGACAGGAATCTAATTGAATGATCAACCACCTGCTAATTCTTTAAGCACTGCACTGTCATTCCAGGTGCTGCATTTAGCACTTGTCTCACAATGGCAGTGGAATCACGTTTTCTCTCAGCTTGTTTCTAAATCCTTTTTCTTTTCATTCAGAGCTGACTGTAATAGCATCAGTAATAGCTTTCACCATGCATATTTAGTGAAGTAGACCTAGGCTGGCTTTTAATAGGCTTCACAGGCACCTTTCTTGCAGTTTCTAGCAGAATGCCATTTCTCAGGCATGGTTTAGCTGAGGAAGGATGAATAGGCATAGGCTCTTCTTGGCACGGAATAATGGTATAATTCTGCCACCTCTATGGCCCTTAGGAAAAGCAGCACTGGTGTCAGGGATATGTTTGGTACTTTTTTGTTTCACTATCTTCATTCAAATTCTCTATTTATTTTTTCTTTTAATCTTTTGTAACATTTTTTAAAGATTTATTTATTTATTATGTATACAGTATTCTCAGTACTCTGCCTGCAGGCCAGAAGAGGGCACAGATCTCATTACAGATGGTTGTGAGCTACCATGTGGTTGCTGGGAATTGAACTGAGGACCTTTGGAAGAGCAGGCGGTGCTCTTAACCACTGAGCCATCTCTCCAGCCCTTATAACATTTTTATGATGATTACTTTGACTATATGTTTGTGAGACATTGTCTTTCTCTGTAGCTCAGACTGGCTTTGAACTAACAATTTTTCTGAGTGCTGGAATAACTGACACAAATCACCATGCCCAACTCCATATATTTTCATGTCATTAGTATATCCTTCTAGATATTTATATTTTGCCTTTGGAAAATATTTTTCTATTTAATAATTTCCCTGAAGTCTTTGTGCTAGTCTATATGGTACATTCATTGTGCCTGCCTGTATAGACTCACTCTTAATAACTGGCCTGTCCAAACACGTATGCTGCTCCCGTGCATCACTTTTTGTAATAATCTTCTTGCTTCTTGACTACTCCAGAGTGATAAGAGACACATGAAACAGACGCTAATGCTTTTGGAAAACTCTCAACACATTCAAAGTGGAAAATCTTTGATTCCTTCTTTTCTTACCTGTGACAGGAGAGTAAGGCATGGACAAAAAAACCCATCAAGGTAAATATGAAAAAAGTCAGTCATCAGAAAGGCTGGACGCATCTCCACAATAGAGCTACAAGCCAATAAAACGAACAATGACTGAGAAAAATCCCCAAACATCTCCCAGAGAACACAATGCTATGTAACCAAACCATCAAGGGTTCTAATACTTAAGGGATATGCGTAGGGATTTTGAATCTCAAACCTGTCCTGGCTGGATCTTTAGCCTATTTCCATTCTTTAGAATGTCCTCCTCTTGTATAATAGACTGTTTATTTTTATAACTGTCATTATGTCCTTAGTCCACTCATTTGTTTTAGAACACATGAAGCTGAAAATCTCAGTGGGTACTTGTCTGAATTCAGAAGCATACCTATAACCATTGATGTCACAATCCAGGAGGTAAAGTACATTCATTGCTCTCCATGTTCAGTTTCCCTGGAGCATTTGGAAATGGTGGGCAAGGCATGACGATACCCTGGGGGAACTTGAGCAACTTTTTTCTCTTCCTTTCCTTGGTTTATGGTATCCTGTAGCCTGTAAGAATGTAATGCTAGAACCCAGCTGCTGCTTAGGGCACAAACCTATAGCATCCCTTCCCTACTTATAGAGAGATGCCAATAATCACCCTACTGAGATATTGTCTGTGAATGTATATAACAGACTTCCAGATGCCCAGATCTCTCACCTGGGGAAATGAGGTTACAAAGAAAGTATTGGTGGTCACATATCCTGCTCCTCATTTTCTTCCCTGCCTTGAATCAGAAAGCCTCGCTGTGGCTCTTGCTGTGAAACCATCCCCGTCCTCTGGAAGAGGTCCACACTTTAGCTATATGGGCCCAGATTTCTTCACTTCAGAGCCTCTTCATGCTGTTATCCATCTGTTTATCTGCATGCCCACAGTGTTAATAACTTTTCTACTAAACACTATATTCCCAACGATATGTCTCAGTATCCCATCGAATCTCCCTCCAAGATGTTTTAATGCCTGGAACCTCTTCCCTGCCATAATGGGATGTAGGCTGGGGCAAAGAGGTGTTCATTGATCAACTGCTGCCTAGAATGCAGTTTAAGTTTGCACTACATTTACCAAGTGTATTGATCCCCCAGATCATGATCCCACTGCTTAGGATTATAGCACTACCGAAGGGATTCACAGACATAGCATGACAATAACATCATCACAAGGCTTAAAAACTGTATTGAAAACCTCATGAACTAGAAGAAGACCAGAAAGGTGATTAAAAGAAGGGACCAACCCCTCCTGACATGACCACCTTACAGGATTGAGGGTATCCAGTGAAAAAGAATGACAGATAAAATGAAGTAAAAGGTGGCTTCACTGATTCCTCAAGCATTAACCTAGTTCTCTCCAAAGGTAGACAAAAGAACTTTTACTTAGTTAACATTAAAGTATGTCAAGCATGTTCATAATTATGTTCATGTAATTGTTTATAGGCATGTTAAGACAACATGGGGCAGTGTTCAGTTTGTCCTTAAGACTTCCCCAAATAAATAACTTAGTAACAAAATCTGTGGTTTCATGTTTTTCCTTTTCCTGACACAATAAAAACATTTTTGGTGAAGTAATTATAAACTGTGTGTATATAGGACTTCAAGTATTTTGGGAATTCTCTCCTTTTTTTAAAAGATTTATTTATTTATTACATATACAGTGTTCTGCTTGCATGTATACTTGCAGGCCAGAAGAGGGCACCAGATCTCATTACAGATGGTTGTGAGCCACCATGTGGTTGCTGGGGATTGAACTCAGGACCTCTGAAAGAGCAGTCAGTGCTCTTATGCTCTGAGCCATCTCTCCAGCCCTTGGGAATTCCTTAATAGGCCTGATAGATACATACTGCCATATAAACTTAGATACTCTAGACTTTCACAACTTCTTCAAATTGTAGTTTTCAGTCTATTAAATGTATTATCAAACCTTAAAGTGTTGACTATACAAAAGAACACTGATTAGAGTCTTTTTTTTTTGTTTTGTTTTTTCGAGACAGGGTTTCTCTGTAGCTTTGGTTCCTGTCCCGGAACTAGCTCTTGTAGATCAGGCTGGCCTCGAACTCACAGAGATCCGCCTGCCTCTGCCTCCCGAGTGCTGGGATTAAAGGCGTGCGCCACCATCGCCTGGCCTTAGAGTCTTAAAAGAATGATTAAGTCATAAAATTTAATGTTAAAAGGATAGATTTTGATCAGGATTTCCATACATAACAGGTTGTAAAGGAAACAAAGTTAAATAATATTTTTCATTTTTAATAACATCACAGGTACCAAAATTATCTCTATGTATTATATATTAAAAATAATTTTGTTTGGGGCTACAGAGATGGTTCAATATTTAAGAGCACTTATTATTTTCAAAGAGGACCTAGGTTTACGTCCCAGTATCCACATGGTAGCAAACAGCCATCTAGAACTCCAGTTCCTAGGGATCAAATGTCCTCTTCTGACCTCTAAGGGCACCAGGTACACATACAGGGCATAGACATATATGCAAACAAGACATTTACACACACAAAATAAATATCAATATAAAACACCCTTTGTTAGACTAAATTATATGGATTTCTTTTCTACACATTCAGTGGGCCTAGTTCAGTCCTAGGCAGGTTCCCCAGCTGTCAGTCTGGAGTCAGTGAGCTTGACTTGCAGTTTTATTTCTTGTTTTGTTTTCACCTGATATGGGTATTAAAGTAACACCAACTTTTTAAAAAGCAATTTGGAAATGCTCCTTCTATTTATAATTTTTACAAAATAATTTAAGAAACATTGCTTGTAGTTCTTCTTTGAAAGTCTGGTAATTCTTCTGTGAATCTGTCTGGGCCTGGTCTTCTTTTTAGCTGTAAGGCTTTTTGTCAGGGCTTCAAACAGACCCATTGTGGGTCTGTTTAAGTTATCTTTTCTTGTTTTAACTTTGATGGTTTAGATGAATCAAGAAATTCATCCATTTCTTTTAAGTTTAATAACTTAATGGAGTATAGAATTTTAAAGTATTCCTTCATAATGTTCTCAATTTCTCTGGTGTCTGTAGTAATGTTTCCCTATTCATACTTACTTATGTTAATTTTGTTTTCTTTTTTTTTTCTTAAGGAGCTCTGGTGAAGTTTTATTAAAGGAAAACTTTGCTGGTTTACCTTTTGCCAGTCTGTTCTGGCATGCTTCTAATAATATCAGAATCCCCTGGGTCAATGCTAGCCAGTGTGCATACTCTGTAGTGCTTCCACACGCTGTGCCCAATTCAATGTTATTGCCACTGTAGTGACGGACACCAGTTTTAGCTAACATGGTATAGTATTCTAGTTCAGATTTCCTGAAAGCTGGGCAGTTGCTGGTGAGGGTAACCAATTTCGCTTTGCCCTGTCTGATGATCTGAAGAGTTTGTTTGTATCCCAGCACGTACTTTCCGTTTTCATAACAAGTTGGAGCCTAGAGTTGATCAACACCAGAGACTTTTTCATCTTCTTTGCAAAGAGGTCCATCTTCCAGCTTTAGGTGTGAGATAGCTCCCAACCAAGACCAGCCTGCCTCTCCTCAAAAGACCAAAGACTAAGGGGTCACTCAATTTTTTGTCTTGTCAAAGAACAAGCTCTTATATTTATTGATTTTTCGTATTGTTTTCTTTGCTTCTATTTTGTGACTTTATGCTCTCATGTCTTAGTTACTTTTCTCTTTTCATAAAAATAAACACTGTGGCCAAGCCAACTTATAAAAGAAAACACACAATTTGGGGCTCATTGTTCCAGAGGGTAGAAAAAGCCATGACTATCTCGGTGGGAGGCACGGCAGCAGGCAGGCATGGCACTGGAACAGAGGCTGAGAGTTTACATGTTGAGACAACCAAAAGGCGGAGAGAAATTGGAAATGGCCTGGGCTTTAGAAACCTTAAAGCCTACCCTCACTGACATACCACCTCAAACAAGGCTACACCTAATACTTGCCAAAGAGTTCTACCAAGTGTGGACCAAGTATTCCAATATATGAGCCAATGGAGGCCATTCTCAATCAGACCACCACATCTGATTTTCATTATTTCTTCATGTTTACTAGATTTTGTTTTATCCTTTTCAAACTCTTGAGTTACATTTTTCTGATTTTTTTTTAAATGTAGGTGGTATGAGGTATGGGTATCTTTCTTTAGAGAATTTTTAGTGTATCCAAGACATTTTGTTGTTTTATGTTTTCATTTTCACTTAAATTCTTGAATTTTTTTGTTTTTGCTTGGTTTTTTAGAGACAAGGTTTCTCTATAGCTTTGGAGCCTGTCTTGGAACTAGTTGTTATAGACCAGGCTGGCCTCAAACTCACAGAGATCCGCCTACCTCTGCCTCCCAAGTACTGGGATTAAAGGCGCGTGTCACCACTGCCCAGCTAAATTCCTGGAATTAAAAAAAATATTTCTTGATTTCATCTTTGACCAATTAACCGTTGGAGGCCATGAGAGTTGCAGTAGGTGACAGCTAGTGTTCAGATATCAATCTACCGAGGAACGATCTTCTGATGGAGGAGAATCCTGTCTGAAGAAGACCTACTGGATCATCATCTCTGGAAACTGTTGCTTATGTCTGTAATTTCACATGTGCAAAGTTAGCTATGGTGTCTCCCCTATACCTGCATTGTAGTGTGTAATCTCATATCATGTGCATATGTAATCTCATGACTGCATCTCAGTCTTATGGACACATATATCTGTGGATGATCACAAAGATGACTTCTCATTTATCTGTATAATTTTGATAGATAGAAAATATACTAGGATATGCTTCATAGCTAGATTTCTTGTCCCATGAGGACTGTAAAACACTTAAAAGCCTGCTTTGTTTCTTTTACTCACACTATACAGAATTGGCTTATTTTTTTTAACCTCAGAGAAAGTTCAAAATAGACTGAATGTTTCTGTAAATGGATCTTAAGTTAAAAACTTTACACATATGCACAAGATCAGTGTTGCAGATGTTGACTAAGGTTATTAACACAAAGCAACCCCAAAAAATCAGGCCAATTCTTCACATGCCAAGTTTCACTGATAAGACCTGATTCTCTGTGCAGATTTCTCTGCAGCTCGTATTACTGGGCACTGTGCCCCTGGCCTCTGATTACAATCTTACATCTGGAACCTTGAAATCTTGTGTTGTCATGGTGACTGGCTTGGTTCCTTATCATTTACTCAAGGAATGTGCTATGACCAATGAGATGTAACTCTTGTAACATTTTCGCTTATTGCCTCAAGTGTCCTGTTAAAAAAAATGTTATTTAAGCTAGATGAACAAAGAAGCCAAAAGGAATTGGAACTAGAGAGAATTGAAACAGAGAATTGAAACAAAGGAGAACTAGAAAGAATTAGAACTTAGAAGAAAATTAGAAGACAGAAAAATACACAGAATAATAAAGAGGGTGACCAGAACAGCATGTGTGTGAAATTATTCTATGCCCCTCAAAGAGAAAAACCTTAAGTTCAGCCTTGCTTCACTGTAGATCTTTCCTCTGAACCCTGGGTGTAGCCTTGAGAGCTAGTCTCTTGAGTTACAATAATCAATGATTTCATAGTGTGTTGTTTAGTCTCTATGAAATTATATTATATCCTTTGTCATTTACTTAAAGTTTTACAGCATTGCAGTCAGATAGAACACACAAAATTATTTCAATATTTTTGTTTTTGTTGAAAATTCTTATGTTTTAGGATACAATATGTGATATATTTTAGAGAAACATCAATTGGACGTTGAGTTGAACATATATATATTTGTGTTCGTGTGAAATACTATGTAGATATCTATTATGTCCATATGATGTCACTTCATTCTGATATTTCTTGTTTATCATTTTGCTTATATGGCCTGTCTATTGGAGGCCATCTAAATTTAAATTTCCTACTATTATTAGGTTGTGTTAATCTGTGTCATGAAGCCCAGTACTATGACTTTTTTTTTAAATGAAATTGGGTGTACAAAAGTTTGGTGCATATATGCTTAGGATTATGATATATTTTGGTATTTCTTCCTTGGTCAGAATGAATTGTGCTTCTTTACCACTTCTGATTAAATTTCATTTGAAGGCTATTTTTTCCAGATATTGGGATTGTGATATCTGCTTATTTTCTGGTCACATTTTCCATCTGTTCTTCTACTCTAATGAGATATTTATCCCTGAAGGTGAGATGAAGTCTAAGTACACAACATGAAGATGAATTTTGTTTCTTAATCCATTCAGCTACCCTGTACCTTTTCAGTGGGTAGTTGAGGCTACTTATATTAAAAGTTCTTATTAAAAGAAGTATATTTATTGCTACTTTTTATATTTGTGTTCTCTGGGGTATGCTTATTCCTTCCGGTTCAAAATATTGCTTCCAGTGGTTTCTGTAGGGTTGGTTTGGTAACATTAATTATTTTAGTCCTTTTAAATCACGGAAAGTTTTTTTTCTCTTTTTCAACTACGACATAAAGTTTTGTTGAGTAAAGCAGTCTATGCTGGCATTTGTGTCTTTTTTGGATCTTGGGGTACAGGCTCTTCTGACATTTAAAGTGTCTATTGAGAAGACAGCTATTATTTTAGTGGGTTTTCCTTTATATGTGACTTGTACTTTTTCCCTACCAGATTTCAACACCCTCTATTTGTTCTATATAGTTAGAGTTTTAACTATGATATAATGTGGGGAATTTCTTTTTGGTTCCTATTTGATGGTTTGTATGCTTCTTCTAGCTATTATTTTAGTGGGTTGTCCTCTATATGTGACTTGTAGTTTTTCTCTCCCAGCTTGACACCCTTTATTTGTTCTGTATAGTTAGTATGTTAACTATATGATGTGGGGAGTTTCTGTTTTGATCCGATTTGATGGTCTGTATGCTTCTTCTATCTGTATGGCTATGTCTTCCTTAATTTGGGGAGGGTTTTTTTCTATAATACTGTTAACGATCTTTTCTATACCATGGCCTTGTATTTTCCTCATTCTATGCCCATAATTCATATATTTGGTCTTTTCACGATGTCATGAAGTTCCTTCAAATTCCTTTCTTCCGGATCATTGGGCTACCAGGCGGCCCTGTTTAGGTGCTGAGGAGTTCCATCTGGATGGGTGAGTGTGTGCTATCCAGGGGCGGATTGTCCCGGAAGAGAGCACAAACCCCCCTCCCCCAGCTCCTTCTGCAGGGCCGTCTTTCTTACGCACAACCCAGCCCCCTACCACCCTCCCCCCAACCCTGCCCTGCTGTAAGCTAGGACCAGTGCTCAAGAACAGTTTTAAGCTCCTACACTAAGGCTACCCACCCAGAGCAGTGAGTGCCTGCCTACTGGGCAGGCCTCAAGGTCCCCTGTAAGGGAGCCCAGGCACCTCCAGCTTGTGCTCCTGAGTCTCCTGTGCTCTCCTGGACCCCGCCCTGCCTCCCACATTCTTCCTTTTGTCCCCGGGTCATTGGGCTACCAGGAGGCCCTGTTTAGGTGCTGAGGAGTTCCATCTGGACGGGTGAGTGAGTGCTATCCAGGGGCGCATTGTCCCGGAAGAGAGCACAAACCCCCCTCCCCCAGCTCCTTCTGCAGGGCTGTCTTTCTTACACACGACCCCCCCAAGCCTGCGTTTTCTGCAAGGTCCTTTGCTCAGGAACAGTTTACTGCTCCTACACTAAGGCTACCCACCCAGAGCGGTGAGTGCCTGCATACCGGGCAGGCCTCAAGGACCTCCCCCCACCCCACCCCCCCGAAAGGGAGCACGCGCACCTTCAGGTTGTGAGGCAGGGTCTCCTGTGTTCTACTCGTCCCCGCCCTGCCCCCCAAGTTCCCCCTTTTGTCCGCGGGTCATTGGACTACCAGGTGTCCATGTTTTGGTGCTGTGGAGTTCCATCTGGACCGGACGGTTCCTGCTTCTACACTGAAGAGATACACCCAGAGAGTCAGTCACAGCAAAGACTGGACCAAGACACCAGGCCTCTCCTGGCTCCATTTGAAGGAAGAGATGGGAAGGTGCTAATGCAAGAATTCCTCCAACAACCTGAAAGGCAACATGACATCACCAGAATCCAGGGATCCCGAAATAAGAATTGTACACCCTACTCCAGAAGAATTAGAAGAAATCGACTCAAAAGTGAATTATATGAAAATAATAAAAGACCTTAAACAGAAGGTGAAAAACTGCCATAAACAATTAGAGATTACAAGCAAAAAGGTAGAAGAAATGAATTAATCGCTCAAAGATACCCAAGAAAACCAAGAGAAACAAGAAAAAGCAATCAAACAGGTAAGGGAAGCGGTTCAAGACTTGAAGAATGAAATGGAAGTAATGAAGAAAACACAAACTGAGGGAAGGATGGAGATGGAAAATCTGGGTAAACGAACAGGAACTACAGAGACAAGCACTACCAACAGATTACAAGAGATAGAAGAAAGAATGTCAGACACTGAAGATACCATAGAGAAAATAAACACACTGATCAAAGAAAACAACAAAACCAACAAATTCTCATCACAAAACATTCAGGAAATCTGGGACACAATAAAAAGACCAAACCTAAGAATAACTGGGATAGAAGAAGGAGAAGAAGTACAGCTCAACGGTCCAGAAAATATATTTAATAAAATTATAGAAGAAAACTTTCCCAACCTAAAGAAAGATATTCCTTAGAAGGGTCAAGAAGCATACAGAACACCGAATAGACTGGACCAAAAAAAAATCTCCTCGCCATATAATAATCAAAACACAAAACACACAGAATAAAGAAAGAATATTAAGAGCTGCAAAGGAAAAAGGTCAAGTTACTTATAAAGGTAAACCTATCAGACTTACACCTGACTCCTCTATGGAAACCGTGAAAGCCAGAAGGTCCTGGATAGATAGATGTACTGCAGAAACTAAGAGAATATGGATGCAAACCCAGACTACTATACCCAGCCAAGCTTTCGTTCACTATAAATGGAGAAAACAAAATTTTCCAGGATAAAAACAAATTTAAACAATATGTAGCCACAAATCCAGCCTTACAGAAAGTAATAGAAGGAAAATCACTAACCAAGGAGTCCAACAATGACCACAATAATTCAAACATCTAGAGACCCTTCACCAGTACAACTCAAAGAAGGGAAACACACAAACTCTACTACTAAAAAAGTGACCGGAGTTAACAACCACTGGTCATTAATATCACTTAATGTCAATGGACTCAACTCACCTTTAAAAAGGCACAGGCTAAGAGATTGGATACGAAAACAGGATCCAACATTCTGCTGTTTACAAGAAACACACCGCAACCACAAAGACAGGCACCTACTTAGAGTAAAGGGATGGGAAAAGGTTTCTCAAGCAAATGGACCTAAGAAACAAGCAGGTGTGGCCATACTAATTTCTAACTGTTGAAATAAGGAGCGGTGGGGCTGCGTCCCCAACACCCCGGCCGCCTGCTTGGCTAGCTTATGCCCGAAATAACAACACACAAACTGTATTCATTTAAACACTGCTTGCCCATTATATCTAGCCTCTTCTCGGCTAACTCTCACACCTGGACTAGCCCATTTCTAATCATCTGTGTAAGCACCCCAAGGTGCACTTACCGGGATGATTCTAGCCTACGTCCATCTTGGATTGGAGCTTCATCGCTCACGTCTGTCCGGGAGACTGGAGCATGGCTTCTCTGCTCCAGAGAGCAGAGCTGTCGAGACTGAGCTCACTTCCTCTTCCTCCCAGTATGCTATTCTGTTTACTCCTCCCACCTATGTTTTAACCTATGAGGGCCAAGCAGTTCCTTTTTTACTTAACCAGTGAAATCAACAGATTGATATATGACACTCCCACATCATCTAACAAAGTTGACTTCAAACTTAAATCAATCAGAAGAGATGGAGAGGGACATTTCATACTCATTGCAGGAACAATTCATCAGGAGGAAGTCTCAATCCTGAATATCTATGCCCCTAATATAAAAGCACCCACGTACGTAAAAGAAACATTACTAAAACTCAAGGCTGCCATCAAACCGCACACACTAATAGTAGGAGACTTCAACACTCCTCTCTCACCAATGGACAGGTCAATCAGACAGAAATCTAACAGAGAAATAAGAGAATTAATGGAGGTAATGAATCAAATGGACTTAACAGACATCTATAGAACATTCAACCCAAACAGGAAAGAATATACCTTCTTCTCTGCAGCTCATGGAACCTTCTCGAAAATTGACCACATACTCGGTAACAAAACAAACTTCCACAGTTACAAAAAATATTAGTAACCACATGTGTCTTATCAGATCACCATGGATTAAAGTTAGAATTCAACAACAATGCTACCCTCAGAAAGCCTACAAACTCATGGAAACTGAACAGTCAACTACTGAACCACACCTGGATCAAGGAAGAAATAAAGAAAGAAATTAAAGTCTTCCTTGAATTCAATGAAAATAAAGAAACAACCTACTCAAACTTATGGGACACTATGAAAGCAGTCCTAAGAGCAAAGTTCATAGCACTAAGTGCCCACTTAAAGAAAACAGAGAAAGCATACATTGGAGACTTAACAGCCCACCTGAAAGCTCTAGAAAAAAAAGAAGCAGACTCACCTAGGAGGAGAAGAAGACTGGAAATAATCAAACTGAGGGCTGAAATCAACAAAATAGAAGCACAGAAAACAATCCAAAGAATCAATGAAACAAAAAGCTGGTTCCTGGAGAAAATCAACAAGATTGATAAACCCCTATCCAAACTAGTCAAACGGCAGAGAGAGAATATGCAAATTAATAAGATCAGAAATGAAAAGGGGGACATAACCACAGACACAGAGGAAATTCAGAGAATCATTAGATCTTACTACAAAAGCCTGTATGCCACAAAACTGGAAAATGTAAAAGAAATGGACACTTTTTTAGATAAATACCATATACCAAAGTTAAACCAGGACCAGGTGAACAATCTAAACAGACCTGTTAGTTGCAAAGAATTAGAAGCTGTTATCAAAAACCTCACTACCAAACAAAGCCCAGGACCAGATGGTTTCAATGCGGAATTCTACCAGCACTTCCAAGAAGACCTAATACCTATACTCCTTAATGTATTTCACAATATAGAAACAGAAGAGTCATTGCCAAATTCCTTTTATGAAGCTACAGTCACTCTGATACCAAAACCACACAAAGACTCAACCAAGAAAGAGAATTACAGGCCAATCTCACTCATGAACATCAACGCAAAAATCCTCAACAAAATACTGGCAAACCGTATCCAAGAACACATTAGAAAAATTATACATTATGATCAAGTAGGCTTCATCCCAGAGGTGCAAGGCTGGTTCAACATACGAAAATCTATCAATGTAATTCATCATATAAATAAACTGAAAGAAAAAAACCATATGATCATTTCATTAGATGCTGAAAAAGCATTTGACAAAATTCAACATCCCTTTATGATAAAAGTCTTGGAGAGATTAGGGATACAAGGGTCATACCTAAATATAATAAAAGCTATTTACAGCAAGCCGACAGCTAACATCAAATTAAATGGAGAGAAACTCAAAGCCATCCCACTAAACTCAGGAACACGACAAGGCTGTCCACTCTCGCCATATCTCTTCAATATAGTGCTTGAAGTTCTAGCAATAGCAATAAGACAACATAAGGGGATCAAGGGGATTCGAATTGGAAAAGAAGAAGTTAAACTTTCGTTATTTGCAGATGATATGATAGTGTACATAAGCGACCCCCAAAACTCCACCAAAGAACTCCTACAGCTGATAAACACCTTTAGTAATGTGGCAGGATACAAGATCAACTCCAAAATATCAGTCGCCCTCTTATACACAAAGGATATGGTAGCAGAGAGGGAAATCAGAGAAGCTTCACCTTTCACGATAGCCACAAACAGCATAAAATATCTTGGGGTAACTCTAACCAAGGAAGTGAAAGACCTATTTGACAAGAACTTTAAGGCATTGAAGAAAGAAATTGAAGAGGATACCAGAAAATGGAAGGACGTCCCTTGCTCTTGGATTGGGAGGATCAACATAGTAAAAATGGCAATCCTAGCAAAAGCAATTTATAGATTCAATGCAATCCCCATCAAGGTACCATCAAAATTCTTCACAGATCTTGAGAGGACAATAATCACCTTTATATGGAAAAACAAAAAACCCAGGATAGCCAAAACAATCTTAAACAATAAAGGAACTTCTGGAGGCATTACCGTCCCTGACTTCAAACTCTATTACAGAGCTACAGTAATGAAAACAGTGTGGTATTGGCATAAAAACAGAGAAGTCGACCAATGGAATCGTATAGAAGACCCGGATTTTAACCCACAAACCTATGAACACCTCATTTTTGATAAAGGAGCTAAAAGCATACAGTGGAAGAAAGAAAGCATCTTCAACAAATGGTGCTGGCACAACTGGACGTCAACCTGTAGAAGAATGAAAATAGACCCATATCTATCACCATGCACAATACTCAAGTCCAAATGGATCAAAGACCTCAATATCAATCTGAACACGCTGAACCTGATAGAAGAGAAAGTGGGAAATACCCTACAACAGATGGGCACAGGCAATCGCTTCCTAGGTATAACCCCAGCAGCACAGACATTAAGGGCAACATTGAATAAATGGGACCTACTGAAACTGAGAAGCTTCTGTAAAGCAAAGGATACTGTCACTAAGACAAAAAGGCAACCCACTGACTGGGAGAAGATCTTCACCAACCCCGCAACAGACAAAGGTCTGATCTCCAAAATATATAAAGAATTCAAAAAACTAGACTTTAAAATGCTAATTAACCCAATTAAAAAAATGGGGCACTGACCTGAACAGAGAATTCTCAACAGAAGAAGTTCAAATGGCCAAAAGACACTTAAGGTCATGCTCAACCTCCTTAGCGATCAGGGAAATCCAAATCAAAACAACTTTGAGATATCATCTTACACATGTCAGAATGGCTAAAATCAAAAACACCAATGATAGCCTTTGCTCGAGAGGTTGTGGAGGAAGGGGTACCCTCATCCATTGCTGGTGGGAATGCAAACTTGTGCAACCACTTTGGAAAGCAGTGTGGCAGTTTCTCAGGAAATTCGGGATCAACCTACCCCTGGACCCAGCAATACCACTCTTGGGAATATACCCAAGAGATGCCCGATCATATGACAAGGGCATTTGTTCAACTATGTTCATAGCAGCATTATTTGTAATAGCCAGAACGTGGAAACAACCTAGATGTCCTTCAATGGAAGAATGGATGAAGAAAGTGTGGAATACATACACATTAGAGTACTACTCAGCTGTTGTAATAAGAAGCGGTGGGGCTGCGTCCCCAGCACCCCGGCCGCCTGCTAGCTTATGCCCGAAATAACAACACACAAACTGTATTCATGTAAACACTGCTTGGCCCATTAGCTTTAGCCCTTACTGGCTAATTCTGATATCCCGATCAACCCATCTCTAATAAACTGTAGCACCGGTCTTACCAGGAAAGATTCAGCATGTCTGACCTGGTGGCTGGCTGCATGGCGTCTCTGCTCCAGATCGCAGAGCTGTCAAGTCTGAGCTCACTTCCTCTTCCTCCCAGCATTCCATTCTGTTTACTCCTCCCACCTATGTTTTAACCTATGAGGGCCAAGCAGTTCCTTTATTGCTTAACCAATGAAATCAACAGATTGATATATGACACTCCCACATCACTCAGCGGTAAAAACAATGCCTTCTCGAATTTTGCATGCAAATGGATGGAAATAGAAACACTATCCTGAGCGAGGTAACCCAGACCCAAAAGATGAACATGAGATGTACTCACTCATAATTGGTTTCTAGCCATAAATAAGGTCATTGAGTCTATAATTTGATATCCTAAAGAAGCTAAATAAGAAGGTGAACCCAAAGAAAAACATATAGCTATCCTCCTGGTTATGGGAAGTAGACAAGATTGTCGGGCAAAAAATTGGGATCTTGGGGGTGGGGTGGGAGGGGGGTAAGGGGAGATGGGGAGAGAAAAGTGAGAAGGGGAGGATGGGGGGAACTTGGGGAAACGGGATGATTGGGATAAAGGAAGGTTGGATAGGGGAGCAGGGAAGCACATATCTTAATTAAGGGAGCCATTTTAGGGTTGGCAAGAGACTTGGACCTAGAGGGGCTCCCAGGTGCCCAGGACGATGCCCCCAGTTAGTTCCTGGGGCAGCTGAGGATAGGGAACCTGAAATGACCCTATCCTATAGCCATACTGATGAATATCTTGCATATCACCATGGAACCTTCATCTGGTGATGGATGGAGAGAGAGACAGAGACCCACACTGGAGCACTGGACTGAGCTCCCAATGTCCCAATGAGGAGCAGAAGGAGGGAAAACATGAGCAAAGAAGTCAGGACCACAAGGGGTGCACCCACCCACGGAGACAGTGTGGCTGATCTATTGGGAGCTCACCAAGGCCAGCTGGACTGTGACTGAATAAGCATGGGATAAAACCGAACTCTCTGAATATGGCGGACAATAAGGGCTGCTGAGAAGCCAAGGACAATGGCACTGGGTTTTGATCCTACTTCATGTTCTGGCTTTGTGGGAGCCTAGCCAGTTTGGATGTTCACCTTCCTAGACCAGGATGGAGGGGGGAGGACTTTGGACTTTCCACAGGGCAGGGAACCCTGACTGCTCTTCAGACTGGAGAGGGAGGGGGAGAGGAGTGGGGGGAGGGGGAGAGGAGTGGGAGTAGGGGGAGGGAAATGGGAGGCTGGGAGGAGGCGAAAATTTTTTTCTTTCAATAAAAAAAATAAAAAATTCCTTTCTTGTGTTTTTAATTTTTTCATATTTTTGATCATTCTAATTGTTCTATGTAATCTTCTGTTCTGTTGTCTTATTTTCTGATGCATTCATACTTGTCTTTCCCCTCAATTTTCTCATTGGATTCTTGTATTTTTGAAAGTCCATTTTCATCTCACTTTGAATTTTATTGATTATTTCTATGCCTGAATTGAATCCAATTTTCAAAGTCTGAATTGTCTGCATTATTATTGTTGTTGCTGTTATTGTCACCATTACTATTATTTTAATAAATTTAATTCAACCTGGAAAATATTCAGTCTGGACAATAGAATGAGCTCTGACTATAACATAGATGAGCCAGTCACAAAAGACAAATACTGAAAGAATATACTTACTAAGAAACATGATTTTGAGTGAGGTAATCCAGACCCAGAAAGACAATTATCACATGTACTCACTCATAAGTGGTTTTTAAACATAAATCAAATTTGTAAGTTAGCCTACAAATCACAATCCCAGAGAACCTAGGCAACAATGAGGTCCCTAAGAGAGACATACATGGATCTAATCTACATGGGAAGTAGAAAAATACTAGATCTCCTGAGAAAATTGGGAGCGTAGGGACCTTGGAGGAGGGTGGAAGAGGGAGGGGAGAGGCAGGAAAGGGAGCAGAGAAAAATGTAGAGCTCAATAAAAATCAATTTTAAAAAGTAAAAAAAAAATACACTTACATAAAATTCACAGAATGGTAAAATTCTTATTTACAGAAAATAGAGTCATGGCTGCCAGTGACAAGAAAGAGGGAGTGGTGGGGATTGCTATCTGGTGGGTACAGTGCTTATTTTGAAAGACTGTCTACCAGTGTAAATATACTTATACTTGAAAGTGTTTCATCTGGCGATGGATGGAGATAGAGACAGACCCATATTGGAGCACTGGACTGAGTTCCCAAGGTCCAAATGAAGGAGCAGAAGGAGAAAGAACATGAGTAAGGAAGTCAGGGACCCCAGGGGTGTGCCTGCCCACTGAGACAATGGGGCTGATCTAATGAAAGTTCACCAAGGCCAGCTGGACTGGGACTGATAGAGCATGTGATCAAACTGGACTCTCTGAATGTGGCTGACAATGAGGGCTGACTGAGAAGCCAAGGACAATGGCACTGGGTTTTGATTCTACTGTATGTACTGGCTTTGTGGGAGCCTAGTCTGTTTGGATGTTCACCTTCCTAGACCTGGATGGAGGGGGGAGGACCTTGGACTTCCCACAGGGCAGGGAACCCTGACTGCTCTTTGGACTGGAGAGGGAGGGGGAAGGGGAGAGGGGGAGGGAAATGGAAGGTGGAAATTTTTAATAAAAAAAGAAAGTGTTTGAGATGGCATATTCTATTTTCTACACATTTGACTAATATTGAAAAGAAAGTAGAGTTGTGTAGTATGTACTTACACATATATGATACCCTAGTCCAAACTCAAGAGAATGCCGGGGCAATCCAGAAGCTTTCAGTCTGCTCTGTGCTAAGAGAGACCATGGCATCTTGTAGGCATAACATCAAGAGCTAGTGCCTGCTTGACTCTGCCTTACTATGTTTACTATGTGACCCTCCATTCTCAAAGGCTCACTTTCCTTAGTTTTTTACTTAAATCCTTGGAAAAGACAATTTTTGAAGCCCTTAATGACTTTGACATTTTGTTAATTAATGGACTAAGGTGAAGAGTATAAGTTGAGATCTAGCCCTTCATTCACCCACTTGTTCATTCTCTCATCCAAACAGTATATGTTTCGTATGTGTTCATTGGACCTGTTTTCTTGAACTTCAGGCACTTATTGGTATCCTTTTTAAGTTCTTTGAAGGGATTTTTCAGGTCTCCCTTACTGTATTTTACAAGCAGTTTTGAGTCACCACGTGTATGCTGAGAACCACTGAGCCATCTCTTCAGCCTGCTGGCCTTTATTATTATTGTTTTCTCTGTCTATTCCTAATTTGATTAGGACTTTTATCAGGAAGGCATATCATAGGTTTTTCTGTACTCGCAGATATCATCATGTGATATCTGTTCTTTATTTATATGGCCTATTAACTTTATTGCTTTGCATAGGTTGAACAGGCATTGGATCTCTTGAATGAAACCTGCTTTTCTGTGATGTATGATCTTCTTTATGTGTTCTTGAATTTAGTTTTGAAATATTTTGTGATAAATTTTGCTTCCATGTTCATCAGGGAAATTAGTCTATAGCTTTCTTTTTTGTTGTTGCCTGATTTTTTTATTAGGGTAATAACTGGCTTCATAGTATGAGTTCATTGGTATTGATTTCCTAGTTAATTCTGACAATATGTGCATGAGCATAGAGCTATCTGTTTTTATAATATCTTTTTATTATTATTTTATTTTATTACTGTAGTGAAGCGTTTTAGTTTCATAAGATCCCATTTGTCAATTGTTAGTCTGAAAGCTTGTGCTGCTGGAATTCATTTCAGAAAGTTCTTTCCTATGTTCAAGAGTTGAAACCTATTCTGGATTTTTTTCTTCTAACAGATTTACAGTTTTGGATCTTGGATGGAGGTCTTTGATCCATTAGAAATTGAGTTTCGTGCAGGAAAAGAGAGAGCTAAGACCTAGTTCCATTCTTTTGTATGAAGCTATTCAGTTTGACTAGCAGAATTTTTTTTTGTAGATATTGTTTTTGTCTCCTGCATGTATTTTTTGCCTGTTTGTAAAATAAAAGGTAGCTGTAGGGGCATGGGCTTATATCTGTGTTTTCAAGTCTGCAATTCTATTTCATTGATAAATGTCTGTTTATTATTACACTCATACATGATATATACTTATTATATACTATACTGTCTTTTTATAACTTGAAATCAGATATGATGATAGCTTCAGCAATATTTTTATTGTTCAGTAGTGTCTTGGTTATCATGGGTCTTTTGTGTTTTCATACGAATTTTAAGATTTTTTTCAATTTATAGGAAGAATTGGGTTGCAATTTTGATTGATATTGCATTGAATTAGTAGACTGTTTTTGGTAGAATGGGTATTTTCACAATACAAAACCTACAAATATATAAGCATAGGAGGGCTTTCTATTTTCTGGTGTCTTCTTTAATTTCTTTTATCAGCATTTTCAAATTTTCATCTGATATGTCTTTAACTTTCTTGGTTAGGTTTATCACAAGGTATTTTTTGAGGTTATCGTGAATGAGACTATTTCTCTGGTTTCTTTCTCAGTATGTTTGCCATTGGTATATAGGAAAGTTTATAATTTTTGTATTAATTTTTGTAGCCTATAATTTTTTAGAAAGTCTTTAGCAGCTGTAGGGATTTTCTGGTGTTGTTTTTCAGGTGTTTATTGCATAGAATAATATACTCTGCAAATAAGTATACTTTTATTTCTTTGTTTCTTATTTGTATCAGTGTTATCTTGTTCACATGCCTTATTACTGTAGCTAAGTCTTGAAGCACTACACTGAACATGAATGGAGAGAGTAGACATTTTCTTGCTCCTGATTTAGTGGAAATACTTCAGGATTTTCTCCATTTGGTATGGTGTTGGCTGTAGGCTTATTGTGTATTGTTTTTTGTATGTTCAGATATAGCTGTTGTATGCCTAGATTCTCCAGAGCTTTTTAATTTTTTTTATCATGAAACAATGTTGGATTTTGTCTAAGGTCTTTTCTTCATCTAATAAGATGATTATGTAGTTTCTGTCTCTGAGTCTGCTTATTGAGAGGTTACATTTATTGATTTATGTATATTGAACCATTCCTCAATTACAGTGGATTTGTTTTTTATGTTTTTTGAATTCAGTCCTCAAGTATTTAATTGGGAGTTTTTAAAAATGTATTTTTTTTAAAAAAAATCTTTTCTTTTTAAACATGCCAAATCCATTTCCCACTCTCCCCTCCTCCTGTTCCCTTCACTTTCTCCCATTTCCACCCCCCCACATCCATGCCTCAGAGAGGGTAAGGATTCCCATGGGGAGTCAGCAAAGTCTATAACATTGCTTTGAGGCAGGACCAAGGCCCTCCCCACTATATCTAGGCTGAGCAAGGCATCCCTCCAGAGAAAATAGGGTCTGAAAAGCTAGAACAAGAAGTAGGGATAAATCCTAGCCTCACTACCAGTGGCCCCACAGTCTGCCCCAGCCATACAACTGTCAGCCACATTCAGAGGACCTAGTTTGGTCTTATGATGATTAATATTGGGATTTTTTTGCATCTATGTTCATCAGGGAGATAATTCTATAAGTTTCTTTTTCTGTTGTGCCCCTATCTAGATTAGGTATCAATGTAATTCTGAGTTTTAAAAAGTAACCTTATTCCAAATTAATATCTGATATTTCAAAATCAAAACAAACAAATACAGAACAGTACATATTTGAATTCTTAAGACAATTTAGTAAACTGTTGTTGTGTTTCTGTTTCTCTGTTGCCAAAAGAAAACTGCTTTTCCACTACTTCAAGTTTTTCAAGCATTTTAAATATGACAATATTTATAATTGTGTGGATTAGAGGAATTTCTAAAATTCTTTTTCCTAATTTTCTTGCATAGTTGGTAAAAAATAATTTAGAAGCACTCATTTCTTTCTTATTTTGTAAAATAAATTAAGAAGTACAACTGGTACTTCTTAATTAAAACATCTGTTAAGATTCTGCAATGAATCCATCTGGAGAAGGGCTTTTTAAATTTTATTTGAATCATTTTACTCTCATTAGTTGTGATGAGTCTGTTTAAATTTTTATTTCTTCTGGTTTGACTTTGATAGTAAATATGCACTGATAAATTAATCTATTTTTATGTTTTCCAGTTTGGTAGACAATAGGTTTATGAAATGTTTCTTTTGTATCTGTTGTAATATCTCCTTTTCCATCCCTAATTTTATTGGTATGATCTTCACTCTCATCCTTTTGTTTAATATAGTTAATATTTTCTCAACCTTGTTAATATTTTAGAGGACAAACTCTTTGATTTATTTTTGTATTTTCCATTTCTATATCATTAGTTTCTGCTCTGATCTTGATTATTTATCCCTTTATATTGTTTGGGGGTACTGTTTATTATTATTTTTCTAGGATCTCAATGTACATTATTAACTTGTATATTTTAGTTCCTTCTGATTTTTTTAGCACTAGGTTAATTATATCCTATAGATTTTTGTGTTTTGTTTTTATATTTTCATTTAATTGAATTTAAAAATTTTATTTCTTTCATGATTCATTCATTATCCTATAAATACTGTTCAGTCTCCATGACTGGGTGTATTTTCTGTGATTTCTGTTGCTGTTAACCTCTACCTTTATTATATTATGGTTAGACAAAATCCAAGAAGTTATTTCTTTGCATCTATGTTCATCAGGGAGATTATCTATAATTTTGTTTTTCTGTTGTGCCTTTATTTAAATTAGGTATCAGTGTAGTAATTCTGGTTTTTGAAAAATAATTTAGCTTACCAGGTTTTCAAATGTTTTAACAGAACCTTACCTTATTCCAAGGGTCCCAGTATCAGAAACTGAACTATTTATACCTCTGAACTTGAGTTTTGCTTTAATCTGATTTTAACTGTGCCCTGGTTCTTCCTTCTTGGAGTAAGTAGGTATGTAACTTTTCTGTCTGCCTCGAGTCGGTGAGTTCCCATTAGCTCAGGTAAACTGTTTCAGTGGGTGTCCCCATCATGGTCTTGACCTCTTTGCTCATATTTTCACGTCTCCCACTCTTCAACTGGAGTTTGAGAACTCAACCCAGTGCTCCGCTGCGGGTCTCTACCTCTGTTTCCATCAGTTGCTAGATAAAGGTTTTATGGTGGCATTTAAGATAATCATCAATCTGACTACATGGCAAGGCCAGTTCGGGCATCATCTCCTTTATTGCTTAGGGTCTTAGCTGGGGTCATCTTTCTGGATTCCTGGGAATTTCTCTAGTGCCAGGTTTCTTGCTAGCCCCATAATGGCTCTCTCAATCAAAATCAAGCCTTTTTCCTTGCTCTCATCTCTGTCCTTCCTCTATCTCAACTATTCCATACCCTCAGAAAGGAACCAGAATAGGACCAAACTAGTCCCTCTGAATCTTGGTGACAGTTGTATGGCTGAGGCAGACTGTGGGGCCTCTGGCAGTGGTAGCAGGATTTATTCTTATTGCTTTTACTGGCTTTTTGGAAACCCATTCTCTTTGGATGGATATCTTGCTCAGCGTAGATATAGCAGGGAAGGCCTTGAACTTTCTTCAAAGCAATGTGCCTTACCCTCTCTGAGGATTGGATGGGGTGGGGGTGGGGTGGGGGAGAAGGTGGAGGAAATGGGAGGAGGGAAGGGAGTGGGAACTGGGATTGGTATGTAAAATAACATGCAAGTTTACTGAGCTTAAAGAAAAGATTGATCGTCATTCTGGCAAGAAGCTGGAAGATGGCCCGAAATTCTTGAAATCTGGTGATGCGGCCATTGTTGATATGGTTCCTGGCAAGCCCATGTGTGTCGAGAGCTTCTCTGACTATCCTCCACTGGGTCGTTTTGCTGTTCGTGACATGAGGCAGACAGTTGCTGTGGGTGTCATCAAAGCTGTGGATAAGAAGGCTACTGGAGCTGGCAAGGTCACCAAGTCTGCCCAGAAAGGTCAGAAGGCTAAATGAATATTATCCCTAACACCTGCCACCCCAGTCTTAATCAGTGGTGGAAGAACGGTCTCAGAACTGTTTGTCTCAATTGACCATTTAAGTTTAATAGTTTAATAGACTGGTTAATGATAACAATGCATCGTAAAACCTTCAGAAGGAAAGGAGAATGTTTTGTGGACCATTTTTTTTGTGTGTGTGTGTGGCAGTTTTAAGTTATTAGTTTTCAAAATCAGTACTTTTTAATGGAAACAACTTGACCAAAAAACTGTCACAGAATTTTGAGACCCATTAAAACAAGTTTAATGAGAAAAAAATTCTCCCAACCCTCTTTAAAAAATCAAAGTCCTAGTACATATTGATTCAGCACAAAATTACACTAGATCTTCAAAGAACAGCAGGAACATTTGTCAAGTTGACCCATAAAATAGATACGGAAAGAACACTTCAGAACTCTTCTATTAAGCCAGTATTGTCCTGATGCTAAAACCTGAAAATTTCAAAATGGACTGGGGAGAGGCTCATGAAACCCTATATTTAGCAGAGGGACTACAGGCATTTTATGTTTGCTGGGAAGCAACAATATATTTTCTTGAGGCTGTGGCTCCGGAAAGCTTGCCCATGTGTCAATGGAAGGTCCTATATCCATGTTCATACGAAAGCACTAATTGGACTCAGTAGACAAAAAAAAAAAAAAAAGAGAGAGAGAGAGAGAGAGAACATGAAGTTGAGGGAGAAGTGGTGGTGGTTTGTGGAGATGGGAGTGGGTGGTGGATATAATCAAAATACATTGTTTCTATGTATGAAGTTCTAAAAGAATTTCTAGTCTTCAATTGAAGATTAGAAAAAGATTACAGGCCAATTTCTCTAATGAACACTGAAGCAACAGTTCTAAAAAAATACTAGAAAGCAAATTCATGATCACACAAAAAATATTCTCATAAGAAAAGTTCCAGTGTGTGTACACACCACATTTTCATTACTGATTCATCAGTTGCACACTGAGGTTCGTTTTATTTCCTAGATGTTGTGAATAGTTGTGAATAGGGATGTGAATAGCATCAATAAACACGGATAATCATATATTTCAATAGTAAAATATAGAGTCCTTTAGTAGCGGTATGTCTGGTTCACATGGTAATTTTATTTCTAGCTTGTTGAGTAGCTTCACACTGCTTCCCATGGAGGCAATATCAATTTCCATTCTTACCAACAGTGAGGAGGAGTTCCTTCTTTCCCACATTCTCTCCCACATTTGCTGTCTTGATTTCTCAATGATTGCCATTCTGATTTGGGTGGCGTGGAATCTCAAAGTAGTCATTTTGCATTTCCACAATGACTAAGAATGTTGAACATATTTTTAAAGTACTTGATAGACATTTGTATTCCTTCTTTTGAGAACTCTCTTTTGGGTTTAATAGCTCCATTTTTAAATTGTGTTTTCTCCCATTCTGTAAGCTGTCTCTTCACTCAACTGTTTCCTTTGCTGTATAGAGCCTTTTAGTTTCATAAGACCTCAACTTTCAATTGTCCTTATTTAGAAAATTGGCAGGGGTAATCCAGTCACAAAACGACAAACACCACACATTCTTTCTCATGTGTGGATATTCACTTATAGTCTTCAGATTCGTGTTTAACTTTGAGTACTTGAAGAAGCCAGAACACTAGAATGGGGCCACTGTGGTGAAGAATGCTGGAAGGAAGGAAGGTTAGCAGAGTACACAGTACATGAAAGTAGAAAGGAGCAATACTGGAGCTGGAAAGGTTCAGGCAAGGATGATGATGAGGAATTAAAGTGACAATGCGGTAGGGGGGAGAGTTGACCAAAACAAAGGGGTTCTGAAAAAGTCAGACAGAGCTAGAAGGAATAGAGCATATGGCTGGATAAAGATGTGCCTAAATCACTGGATTATTAAGAAATAGTGTGTGACTTTTTTATTTTTTGTTTTTATTGAGCTATATATTTTTGTCTGCTCCCCTCCCCTTCTACCTTCCCTCATGGTCCCCATGCTCCCAATTTACTCAGGAGATCTTGTCTTTTTCTACTTCCCATGTTGATTAGATTTATGTATGTCCTCTTTGTTGTCTAGGTTCTCTGGAATTGTGAATTGTAGGCTGTTTTTTCTTTACTTTATGTCTAAAAGCCACTTATGAGTGAGTACATGTGATAATTGTCTTTCTGGGTCTGGGTTACCTCACTCAATATGATGTTTTCTAGATCCATCCATTTGCCTGCAAATTTCAAGATGTCATTATTTTTTCCTGCTGTGTAGTACTTCATTGTGTAAATGTACCACATTTTTCCTTATCCATTCCTCAGTCTCCAAGACCTTTATCATGAAGGGATGTTGTATTTTGTTGAAGGCTTTTTCAGCATCTAATGAGCTAATCATATAAACCAGTTTGTTTATATGGTGGATTACAGTGACAGATTTTCATATGTGAACCATCCCTGCATCTCTGGGATGAAGCTGACTTGATCATGGTGAATGATTTTTCTGCTGTGTTCTTAGATTTGTTTTGCCAGTATTTTATTGAGTATTTTTGCATCAATGTTCATGAGTGAGATTGATCTGTAAATCTCTTTCTTACTAATGTCCTAGTATGGTTTGGGTATCAGAGTAATTATAGCCTCATAAAAAGAGTTTGGCAATGTTTCTTCTGTTTCTATTATGTGGCACAATTTGAGGAGTATTGGTATTGGTTCTTCTATGAAAATCTGAAATCATCTGGTCCTGGGCTTTTTTTGGTTGGGAGACTTTTGACAAACCTTTTTTATTGATTTTATTGATCTATACATTTTTCTCTGCTTCCTTCCCTTCCTTTCCCCTCCTCTTCTATCTTCTCCTATGGTCCCCATGCTCCCGATTTACTCAGGAGATCTTGTCTTTTACTACGTCCTCATTGATATTTAGGTTTTATTTATATTTCTTTAGCAGTTATAAGTCTATTTAATTTGCTCATTTAGTCTTGATTTAATTTTGGTAAGTCATATTTATCCAGAAAATTTTCCATTTCCTTTAATTTATCCAATTTTGGGGAGTACAGGTTTTTGAAATATGATCTAATTGGATTTCCTCCATGTCTGTTGTTATTTCCCCCTTTTCATTTCTGATTTTGTTAATTTGGATATTCTCTCTCTGCCTTTTGGTTGGTTTGGATAAAGGTTTGTCTAGCTTGAAGATTTTGTGAGATAAATATTTATGAGTTGGTAGGGAGGCCAAAGAGGCCTACAAATGGGTTCTTGCAATTACTCTTCATTTCCCACCAGAACACTTGATAAACCCTACCGTTGATGATACTCAGATATTTATTTAAACATGTAAAGAAATTAAAGGGAATTCAGTTGGAGACTCTTCTTTTTGGCTAGCTTTTCATGGTGCTGAAAGGTGCTATGTAGGCTGCTGAGTGAGCAAAAGCATCAATGGTCTTACCCAGCTGTGATCCCTATAAGCTACACTACCAAGAAAGCAGACAAGATATTCTCAGTTGCACAATAAAGACATACTTATTTATTTATTTATTTATTTATTTGATTTTCGAGACAGGGTTTCTCCGTAGCTTTTTGGTTCCTGTCCTGGAACTAGCTCTTGTAGACCAGGCTGGCCTTGAACTCATGATGGAGGAAGGTCATTGGTTAAGTAATAAAGAAACTGCTTGGCTGGCCCTCATAGGTTAAAACATAGGTGGGAGGAGTAAACAGAACAGAATGCTGGGAGGAAGAGGAAGTGAGCTCAGAGGCCATGCTCCCCTCTCCCGGGCAGATGCCATGAAGCAAGCTGCCAGGTCAGACATGCTGAATCTTTCCTGGTAAGACTGATGCTACACAGATTATAAGAGATGGGTTGATCGGGATATAAGAATTAGCCTGTAAGGGCTAGAGTTAATGGGCCAAGCAGTGTTTAAAAGAATACAGTGTCTGTGTAATTATTTCGGGGCATAAGCTAGCAGGCGGCTGGGGTGCTGGGGACATAGCCCCGCAGCTCCTACTACAAACTCACAGAGATCTGCCTGCCTCCCGAGTGCTGGGATTAAAGGCGTGTGCCATCACTGCCCAGCAAAAGACATAATTATTATAGAGGTTGCCACCCACTCTGATTGAATTTGAGGCCTGCTCAGCAGGAAGAGCTGTTGGCTACTGGTGATCCAGGGGAGGGGAGAGGTAGTCATTGTTTTCAGTCACACACCCACAGGTAAGCGACCAGGCTCCAATGGATAGCTAGATATCCTCCTTACACAGATGGACCTGATTAAACTCAGTGAGTCACAAGACAACAACAACACAACAACATGAATGTGAGAACGGGACTTGTAGACGAGCAAAACATTTGAAAGTGGTAAAAGGTAGATGATAGAGAAAAGGGGTGAGAGTAACCAGAACACATTATACACACTTAAAGATTTGTCAATGGAAAAATTTATTAAAATATAATAAAAGATGACGATCCTTTAGGATTAAGTTGGCTTTATTACAGACATGTTTGGATGGTTCAACATGTGTAAATCAATAAATATAGTTTTTCACATAAATGGACTCAAGCAGAGAAATCATGTGAGCAACTCAATAGATTAAAAAATGGTGAGGGCCTTTGAAAAACACTAATATTTCTTCACATTGTCCTTTACGGCTGTCTACTTATTTTTTTTAGTTTGTCTTATTTTTGTTTTTATTAGGACCTAAAGTGCTTTAAGCTATTGATCTGAGAACCCTTTTCATTATTATTTTGAGATTATAATATAATTACGTAAGTTTTCCCTTCCCTTTCCCCCCTCCAAATACCCCATATACTTCTCTTTGCTCTCTTTTAATACTCATGGCCCCTTTTATCACTATTTGTGTGTGTGTGTGTGTGTGTGTGTGTGTATATAGTATATATATAATAAAAGGATCATCCTAAACTATTAAATGGAAATCAAAGCAACTTTGAGATTTCATCTGGGTCAGATTGGCAAGATGCGCAAAACAATGGACATCAAAAGCAACGGAGGATGTGGGGGGAAAGGCCACATTCACTGTTGGGGAGACTGCAAATGCGTTCAGCCACTCTGGAAATCTGTTTGGAGCATTACTAAAAGAGAAAAACAAATCCACCATATGACTAAGCTACACCACTCCTTGTTACATGCCTAGAGGACTCAGCAAACTATCCCGAACTGTTCAGACATGTTCATTACTGCTCTGTTCCCAGGAGCTGGGAAATGAAAACTACCTAAATGCCCTTCAACTGATAAATGGAATGAAAATGTAGTACCTACATACTATGGAATACCATGAAGCTGTAAAGAGAAATTAAATCATGAAAAAAATTTGGGTAAATGGAACTAGAAAGTTTACTGAGTGGGGTAACCCAAACCTGGAAAAAAAAAGTCATATGTTCACTCTTATTGGGGGATCCTAGCTCCAAGTCCTTAAATATAAATATATATCCTGGAGTAATTTCAGAAATCAGGTGAGTAAAAAGGGAGTAAAGCCAGGGTGGAGTAAGGCTGTAATAAATAGGATAATAGCAGGGTACAATTGATATTAAGGGTAGGATAAATGGGGGACTATAATCAGGGATGTGGAAGGAGATAAGTACAGGCTAGAAGGAGGTAAAAGAACAGTAAAGATGTCAAAAATTGTAAGGAATCATACCCTCATCTATGTACCCCAAATGCCTATAATATATGCAATGCTGTAAAAATATACATAGATGGTTTAAACAAACTTTTACCATCGTAGCAGTTTGAATGTAATTGGCCTCCATAATCTCAAGGGAGTGGCACTATTAGGAGGTATGGCCTTGTTAACATAGGCGTAGCCTTGTTGGAGGAGGTGCGCCACTGTGGGAGTGGACTTCGAGGTCTCCTATTCTCAACATATCGCCAAGTGTCATAGTCCAATTTGTTGCCTGCAGATGTAAAACTCTTAGCTACCTCTGCAGCACCATGTCTGCCTGCACACCACCATGTCCCACCGTGATGATAATGGACTGAACCTCTGAAACTGTAAGCCATCACCTCAATTAAATGTTTTCCTTAATAAGGATTGCTGTAGTCATGATGTCTCTTCACAGAAATAGAAAGCCTAACTAAGAAAGCTTTGGCAAACATGAGAAGTACTCTTTTTAGTTTTTGCTAGGGTTGCCCAATAGACTTCCAAAAAAAAATTAAAGCCTCTTGCTATTGTCTTTGGTTGGCCCCCAGAGGTGGAAGGTAAATTCTTATTGCTTTGACACCATGAACTTGAGACACAGAACCAAGAGACCCTGAGCTGGAACTGACCTGAAAGACTTCTCACTGAGAGCTAGCTTTCATGGTACCAGAAGGCATCATGCACTCTTCCAAACAAGGGAGGCAACTGACAGATGAAACCACCTATGACACCTATGAGCCACATCAATGACCAGATACAGTAATGGCATGCTTACCTTCCCTGAAACCAAAAATCCTCTAGTTGGACTTAAGACCCACTCCACAAGTGCTAAATTATGTCTAGTACTGGAAGCCTAGCTAATTCCTTAATGTTAGTGAAATCATACATCTTGGAGTAGAACCTACAACTGCCACTTTACTAAATCAGTATACTACCTAGCTACATTCCAAATATCTGTCCTTACAACCGCAGGTTAAGTATAGTCCTCACCCCTCATCAAAAAATTTCTTTGTAAGAGACAGATATGACTATAGAAAACCACACGTGGCCAAAATGCAGTTACAGAGCCAAGTCCCAAGTAATACTTCTACACTATAACTCCTGCTCCCAAGATTCGGAGTATCATTGTGGAAGAGGGTGTGGAAAAATTCTAAGAATCAGCAAAACGGGGAGTTTGTTGTGAGACTGGCTTCCTAGGAATGTCAGAAGCTATCCCAATAAAGTCTTACCAACATGACGACTTCCTAAACTTGACCTGAACAAGAACAACAATAGACATGCTAATGTGGACTGGGGGTTGGGGGAAGCACAAGAGATCTCTCAACTCTATACAAAGAACCATACGCAAACCAGAAATCCTGTGAGTAGAAAAAATGATCTTCCTCAGGAAAGAGCACACCAATTGGTTAGCCAATACCTGATACCATACATACAAATCAGCCCTTATAACATACAAGTAACATACAGACTGAGAACGTTATATTTGTGTATTTAGGAATATACCTACATATATTTCCATATGCATATACATATATATTTATGTATGCAACAACAATTAATAAAAAATGAAGTCATGAATTTAAAAGAGAACATGACAGAATACATGGAAGGATTTGGAGTGACAAAAGAAAGGGAGAAATGATGCAATTAAGTTTTAATCTTAAAATTTCTCTTAAAGTTTCAAAAATGAATGGTTTTATTAATTCTTTGAGAATTTCATACAGTACATTTTTATCATATTTATCACTTCTTCACAACTCCTTTAAGCTCCACCCCTACCTCCTTACCTACCCATCTTCCCATTCTCTCTCTCTCTTTCTTTCTTTCTTTCTTTCTTTCTTTCTTTCTTTCTTTCTTTCTTTCTTTCTTTCTTTCTTTCTACACATTGTGTCCTCCTTTTTAATACATTTTTAATACTACTCCTGAGCATGGCACCTACCACGGAGTTTAGTTAATATATCAGGTATAACACCATTAAAGAAAACTGACTTGATGGGTGGTGGTGGCACGTGGCTTTAATCCCAGCACTCGGGAGGCAGAGGCAGGTGGATCTCTATGAGTTCAAGATCAGCCTGGTCTACAAGAGCTAGTTACAGGATAGGCTCCAAAGCAATATGAAGAAACTCTGTCTCCAAAAACCAGAGCAAAACAAAACAAAAAAGCAAACTGACTCCACTTCCCAGCAGCATTCCTGCTCTAATAGCTCCTCAGCTGTGGCTGAGGACTACAATGTCACTCCCAGTCCTCCATACTGAGATTGTGTCTGCCTCATACAGCTCTTGCACATGCTTTCATAGTCACTACTGGGATTGTGTCTGCCTCATACAGCTCTTGCACATGCTTTCATAGTCACTATGAATTCATATGTGAGTCTGCCCAATTATATCTAGATGATGTTTCCTTGAAACCATTTACTACCTGTGGCTCTTCCAATGTTTTTTTCCCTTCTTCTGTGTAGATCCCTGAACCTTGAGGGGAATGGTAAGTTATAGCTGTCCCATTTAGGGATGAGTGTCCAAAGTCTCTTATTTTCTGCATGATGACCAGTTTTGGATCTCTACATTAATTGATATTTACTGCAAGAAGAAGCTGCTCTGATGAGGGTTGAGTGATGCACTAAATTATGCATATAGCAATAAGTCAGTAGAAGTTGTTTACATGTTATTTTATCAAAAATAGTAGTAGTAGTCCCAGAAAATCAGTGACCTTCTTGTTTGATGGTATCAGGTATTGGTTTAATCTTGTAGAGCATGTCTGAAATGCAGTAAAAAATAATTAGTTGATTAATCTCATGATATCCATTCTACTGTTGTACCAGTGGAGATATCTTGCCAAAATTTTCATTATTATAGGTCAGAGAGTTAGTTCACAGCTGGGATGAGACTGAAGAGAACTTTCCTCCTTTGGCAGTGTTCATAGTACCTTCCATCACTGAAAGCTAACCAGTGCACGCACGTAAAGCTTTCAGATGGGTACCAGCCAGATTTCCCAATGCTCTATGACTCAGTATGTGGTGACTTCAGCAATAGGTTATTTTTGTTTGTTTTTTGTTTTTCAAGACAGAATTTCTCTACATAGCTATGGAACCTCTCCTGGAACCAGCTCTTGTAGACCAGGCTGGCCTCAAACTTACAGAGATTTGCCTACCTCTGCCTCCCAAGTGCTGGGATTAAGGTCTTGAGCCATCACTGCCTGGCCAGCAATAGGTTCTTTTTTTTTTTTGCAATAGGTTCTTATAGTCAGGTTGTGGAGGGTAACCAATAACAGTGGCAATAGCCTGTGTTTCAATGTGTACGGTAATTTATCATCCAACAATTAAAAAAATATAACCTTCCTCTGGGGATAGACTTGATTGACTCCCCATGGGAGGCCTCACCCTCTCTGAGGAATTGATGAGGAGTAGGATGGAGGGAAGGTGGAAGGAGCAGGTGAAGGGTCAGGAGGGGGAAGTGGGGTTGGTATGTAAAATGAAAAGTGATTTTTTAAATAAAAAATATGAAAAGAAAAAAGGAAAAAACTGATAGACTAAGAGAGAACAATGAAAGAAATTTCAAATAACCTAAGTGTTAAGTCTGGAGTGTAGCCCCCAGCCCCTGGCTTCCATCCCAGCCCCCCTGGCCAGGGAGTTGTATGGGTTTGGACTTCAAATTCTAGAATGCCCCAGGGAGGGGTCAGGACCACTCCCATAGGGTATTTAAGTGGGCTCCCAGAGGAGAAACGTGGTTCCAGGCTTGCATGAGCTCCCTGCTGTCCTGTTTCCCCTCCATGTGCTCAGCCACCCAAGAGCTTAATAAAATGATGGGCATTTTGATTTGGTTTGATTTGAGCTAATTGGACTTCCCTGTGCCGGCCAAACTGCCCTTCTTATTTTTTCTTAACACTAAGTGAAAGAGGAACAATTGTAACTAATACCACAGCTACAAAAGGATCATAGACAACTTTCATCAATGATTCCATGTCTAAATTTGACTAATATAAAAAAGTGGACAATTTCCTAAAATACAGAAACTAGTGAGAAGGAATATCAAAGAAACAGAAAGCCACAAGAGATTAATAATGAATAAGGACATGAAACCAGGAAAAAAAATTTCCTATCAATAAAATAGCCAAAATCATATAGTTTCTTGATGAAGCCTAGTAAATGCAAATATTTATATAAGAGTTTGTTAAAATTTATAAGACTTGGAAGCAACCAAGATGTCCTTCAACAGCCATGGAAAAGCAAATGTGACATATCTACAGATATGTAGATCTGACAAAATGAGTTACAAAAGGCCATGGGTAAACTTTAATTCATCATGGTGGGGAAGCAGGGCATCAAGTGTGGTGGCCTGGGCAGGAAGCTGAGAGTTCACATCCTTAACTACTAGCTTGAAAAATAGAGTGAACCGGAAATAGGGTAAAACTTTAAACTCTCAAAGCCTGTTCTTAGTGACATGTTTCCTTCAGAAAAGCTGCACTTCTCTATAACCTCTCCCCACATATATTTTTTTTTATTTTTTTATTTTTAATTTTTTTGGATTTTTCGAGACAGGGTTTCTCCATAGCTTTTGGTTCCAGTCCTGGAACTAGCTCTTGTAGACCAGGCTGGCCTCAAACTCACAGAGATCCACCTGCCTCTGCCTCCCGAGTGCTGGGATTAAAGGCGTGCGCCACCACCGCCAGGCAATATATTCTAAATGTATTATATATTTATACACACACATATATAGAGAGAGGTGAATATTTCAGACAAAGATCATGGCATGAGAAATGGCAAATATTTTCCTTGGATACTGAAGCTTTTGTGGTAATTTGTGGTGCCTTTATTTTGGAATTTGGGAAAATGGAATATGAATTTTATTCATTATGTATTGTGACTGGTAAAGGATAACTTGTTGCTTCAAATTTTGTACATGAGGAGTTCCTTCTTTTGAAATCCTACACTCTTTAATTAAGACTATTTTCTCAAAAAGATTAAATGGATTTATAATAGACATAAGTACATTAGTTTTCAACATGAACAAAGTTACTCAGAAATTAATTTTTTCCAAGCCTAAAAACAAAGTTCCAGTTGGATGATCTGTAAGTTTAAGATTTCACTCTATATTAGCTGTGAAACAATTTCTATTTATAAAACTTACAACATTCACCACGTATTTTTGCTACTCTTTGTAACAACCTATTTTTAACTCTTCTACAGCTGTAGAATGTTAAAAGTTAGTTCAATGCAAATTCTTATTTTGCTGCATACACTCCTTGATGCTTAATATAACGTATGGTGGACTTTCCTTTTAGTCTGGGGCTATTATAAGACATTCCGCAAACACTTCTTAGCAATTTTGGTTTAGCAACAGTTTTTAAATATTGTTTACTTAAAGTCCAGATAATTTTCTCATTCTTTGATATTCTGTATGCTTCTTCTCAGCCCAATCTCTGAGTTATATACTGGAGGCTGGTAGCATAAAGTACTCTGATAAAACATTTGGATCATATAGGATCAGTAATCTTTGAGCAATAGGGAGTTAAAAGATTATAAGAGTTATAGGTTATAAGAGTGATAGGTGGTGGACAACTTCAAGGAACTGTTGTTTTCCAGACACAACAGGGCAATTGCATATATAAACTTAGAGCAATTATGACAAGATGCACAACACCTGTGCCAGCTCAAGACAGTCTCAGCATGGAGCGGGGAGGCGGTCCTTAACTCCCACCCCTAGCAGCTATGGAGCTATTGGCATTTGGTAGCTACTAGCAAAAAGAGAGAGAGTCATTTTTCTTTAATGGTGTGACTACATTCTAGGGCAGGCCCCAAGAATAACTGAGCAACAAATTAGACTCAATGGGAGTTAAAAAAAAGACAAACAAAAAAGGTGGGTGTAGAGAGATATGAGGGTGGAGAGGGTATGTTTAAGGAAGTGCTGGGGAAGATGTGTGTGAAAATAATTAAAGCCCACTGTGTAAAATTTCTCCAAAAATTAATGAAAATATTAAAACAAACAAAAACCTAACATATTTGTGCTGTATAGAGAACAAAGTGAGATGAACTCAATCAAAGCCGCCTGAGTAATTTCAGTTTTCTTGAGATGAGGGCTAGGCAACACAAACTACAATATCTTTTAATCGCTGTGTGTTACCTTATAATATGATAGAATGGAAGTCAGGAAGGTGATCCATTCGATTTTTTACAGATAGCACAAAAACTTTTGTTTTGCTCTACTTAGCATTTTATTATTGTTGTGGTATTTTGCAATTTTACAGTAAATTTTGAATTTTTTTTTGTTGTGTGAAAAATCTCATCAATAGATGCAGAGAAACATTTAATGAACTTTAACATTCTTTCACAATAATTGTTTTTTAATAACTTAGATATAGATGTGTTGTACCCTAACACAACAGTGTCATATAGAAAGGCCACAGCCCGTATCATACTCAGTGGTGGCCTATTGAAGGCCTTTGTTATGAAATAAAGATAAAGACAAGACTGTGTGCTGCGGGATAATGCTCTTGTACACTGTAAAGATTTGTCACTTGTGTTAGTTTAATAGAACTCTGATTGGCCAGTAGCCAGACAGGAAGTATAGACAGGGAGACCAGGCTAAGAGAATTCTGAGAAGGCATAGAGTCGGTCACTAGCCAGACACAGAGGAAGAAAGATAAGAATGCCTCACTGAGTAAGGTACCAAACCACATGGCTAAATGATGGAGGAGGGTCATCTTTCTATCTGTTGTTTCATTGGTTAAGTAATAAAGAAACTGCTTGGCCTCTGATAGGGTAGAATTTAGATAGGCGGAGTAAACAGAACAGAATGCTGGGAGAAAGAAGCTGAGTCAGGGAGTCGCCATGATTCTCCCACTCCAGACAGACGCAGGTTAAGATCTTCTCTGGTAGGCTTACACCTCATGGGCTACACAGGTTATTAGAAATGGGCTAGTCCAGGTGTGAGAGTTAGCTGAGAAAAGGCTAGATATAATGGGACAAGCAGCATTTAAAAGAATACAGTTTCCGTGTAATTATTTCGGGGCATAAGCTAGCCATGTGGGCGGCCGGGTGCCGGGGATGCAGCCCCGCACAAAAAGTATGGGTTAATTTAAGTTGTAAGAGCTAGTTAATAATAACCCTGAGGTAATAGTCCAGTTTATAATTAATGTAAGCATCTGTGTGTTTATTTGGGACCAGGCAGGACAGAAACTTATGTCTACAACTGGGAGATTTGATAATAGGATAAAAAGTATCAGATTGGAGGAATAAATCAAGATGTTTTTTGTATAAGATGGGAATTATGTTAATAACAATGTATTGTATACTTAAAAAAATTTTAAGACCATGGATTTGAAGCATTCTTTGCACAAAATAACAAAATTGGTAGGTAGCATATTAAATAGACTGAATTAATCTTTCATAAGGTATACAAGTATTAAGCCATTATGCTGTCAATTATAAACATATACAAACTTAAAATTTTGATTTAGAAACAAGCAAAAATGTAAACAGATGCTTTTTTTGTGTTGTCTGCCCCTCCCCTGGGTGCTACAGCCACTTCTAAATAGTCACTCAGAGACTTAATATTAATTATTATTGGCCTAATACTTCAGGCTTATTACTAACTAGCGCTTAAATTTAAATTAACCCATTGCTATTAACCTATGTATTGCCACATGTATGTGGCATTACCACTCTACCGGCATCTTGCTTCTTGGGCAGGTGGCTGGTGTTTCCTCTGTCTCCACCCTTCTTTTTGTATCTATGTTTGGATTTCCTGCTTGGTTCTATTCTGCCTTGCTATAGGCCAAAGTAGCTCTTTATTAACCAATGGTAATAAAACATATTCACAGCATACAGAAAGGTTATCCCACAGCACAAAAACATTGTTTTATATAATGTAGCATAAAATTAAACAATTAGCCATTTCAGGGTTTGGTTGCATTTAATACATTCACATTGTTATCCCAAGGTCATTTATATCTAATATTAAATATTGTCTTAATTCCAAAAGGAAACCTTAACATATTTAGACTTCCAGTTAGTTTCTCCTTCTGTCCTAATTATTCCCAACCACTAATTTGTTTTTGATTTGTATGAATTTTCCTTCCATGGATATTTCATACTAAATGGTGACAAATAATATGCGACCTTCTGTGTAAGGCTTTTTCACTTAGCATAATGCATCTAATATTCATTTACATTGACGTATGTTTCATCACCAGATTTCCTTCTGTTGAATAATATTCTATTGGATGGTTAGAGTACATTGTATTTAGATGTTCATCAACGGATGGACAGTTGGATGGGGATTTTAAAAAATATTTCTATAAACAAATGTTTATAGTAACAAACCTTTTATGCTTTACATATGTTCGAATATTTTTAACTATTTCTAAAAGATTCTACATATAGAAAGTGAATTTCTATGGCACATGATAACTTCATATTTAAACTCTATAAGGAAATGCAAAACTTTTTAAAAGATGTACACTATTTTATATTTTCACTAAGAAATGCATTTTACTAATCTCCCCACATTCTCACTAGCACAAAATTTATGATTTTATGAATTATTATAGCTATGCTGATGACAGTTAAGTGTATTAATTTTGCATTTCCCTACTGACTAGTGATGCTGGCCATTGCCAGGAGCCATTTCAGGCTTCTCCTTTCTCACAGGACCTTGATGTAAAAACTTTGAGACAGAAAACTTAAAGTTAACCAAAACATTACGTGCTGACCATGGAGACTCAAGCTCTGGAAAGCACCACAGAGTGTCTTCATTGCTTGCTGCTTATCACTAATAGCAGGTGTTCTAGCCACTGACCTTGCAACTGCCCTGCTTAGCTGCCAAGCCCAGCTGCCGAATCCCTTCCTCCTTTTCCAGTTCCCCCTTCCCAAGTTCCTCACTGTGGAATATTTAAGACTAAAGCTTGCTTCAATAAACAGAGACCTTGACAAACTGAGAACAGAATCCTGTTTTGCCTGCTTGGTCTTCTTTCCCTTTCTCGCCCATGTTCTTTCAGGTAGTGCCCCTTCAGACCCTGGAATAACTGGACCTGCTGGGCGGGTTACAATGGCATCCGAACCAGGGACCTGAAGTACAGCCAACTATCAGACGATGAAGCGTGGTCCCCGGACAACAAAAATAAAGAGAAGGTTCTGCTGGCTGTAGGACTCGGACAGATCTGCAGGACAAGGAAGGCGCAGGTTCACTGTCGTCCAATAGACATGGGACAATCACTTTCAAAGGAAGAGAAATTCATACAAGAATTTAAACAGTCAATCAGGGAGAGGGGAGTAAGAGTTAAAAAGAGAGATTTAGCTGACTTTTTTTTTGTTTTATAGATGAAAAATGCCCTTGGTTAGTTTTAACCAGCCCAAAAATACACCCTAAAGCTTGGGACAAGGTGGGCAAAGATCTTAGTGAGATGATTAAAGCAGGTAATTCTTTGCCAGAGATTGTTCTTAATTACTGGTTCCTGATCAGGGAAGTCGTAAATAGTCCAGAAAAGGGAGGGAATGGTTCCCGTCTCTTAACAATAGTCACTGAATTCTTAGAGGCCTCCTGCTCTCGTAAAGATAATGAGAATGAGGGCCCTTCCCCTGTCCTTCGGTTATAATTAGTATTCCCGAAAACCCCTCCCCAGGACCTGTTAAACCTACAACAGCTCTCCAAAAAGGGGACTGTGTCCGCTGGAGATAAGAACCAAAAAACGCCTAAAGGCATTTATCCATGCTGGCTGCTTTTAAAGATGAAACCAAACCTAGCCGGAGAGATTCGGAGCTTTTGGATTCAGAGTCTGAGAATGAGTTACAGGAAAAAACGGCTAGATATGGGGAAGAGAGGTATGACAGAGGAGGTAAAGCTCCTCGCGTCTTTCTCAGTCAGCCAAAAAAGATTTCGGGGCCACTGCCTTATGCCTTGGCCACACCCGATAGCATGCCTTTGCCCACTCCTTTGATTCAGGAATTGTTTAATACAAAGGCTGCCCTTAAGGCACAAATAGGGGGTCTCAAGCAAGTGCTTACATTACAACATGAACTCTCAGACCTTTCCTCTCAGATTCGGGACTTACAATTCACTATGGGAAAGGGCCTGACTTTAGACAGACGGGCAAACTCTAGACTTAATCGTAAAATGGCTTATCCAGTCCTGACCCGGTCACAGGTTAGACAAGTGGGGGAGGCTGCTGAGCCTCAACCTGAAACCACAGAAGACCCCCTGGGGCTAGAATCAAGACAAGAGGACAATTATGATCAAGATCAGGTGGACTCTGATTTGGAGGAAGAACCTGAACAAAATGAATGTGAAACCTTTCAGCCCATATATAAAAAATTAAAAATTAAACATATTAAAGATCTTCACTTTGCTGTTAAAAATTATGGGATAAATGCACCTCTTACTTTTCCTATATTGGAGGGATTAGCAGGAGAAGGATTTATGCTGCCCATAGAATGGAGCAAGGTGGTCCAGTCAGTGCTGACTAGAGGACAGTACCTGACCTGGAAGTCTGAGTTTCTCGATAGGGCTGAGGCCCTTGCTAGCAAAAATAGGAGAAACCCATTAAGTCAGACTGCCTCCTGGACAGCTGATAAAATCGCTGGCAAAGGCAAGTTTGTGGATGAAAAGAGGCAAAGGGGATGATCATCGGGAATACTTTCCCAGACAGCGCAGGCTGCCCTGGCAGCTTGGAGGGCAGTTCCCTCCACTGGTGCCACTACCACCCTGCTCACTAAGATCATTCAGGGGCCTCAGGAGCCATATGCCCAGTTTATGGGTCGGCTCCAAGAAACAGCAGAAAGGATCTTGGGGCCGGAGGAAATAGAAGGGACTTTGGTCAAACAACTCGCCTTCGAAAATGCCAATACAGCATGCAAAGCTGCATTAACGGAAAAAATGAGGGACACTGATGTTTCTGGTATGATTAAAGTGTGTAATGAGGTAGATAATTTTGGCCATCAGCTATGAAAGTCAATCAGCCTGGCAATCGGTGCAGTATTTCAGGGACAAAGGGGACACTCGCCCTGGAGGAAAGACATATTTCGCCTGTGGTCAGCTGGGACATTTTGCAAGAGAATGCCCCTCTCAACCAATGGTTGGAAATAATCAAAATGGTCCTGAGAACAGAGGGGGTGCCCCCCATGCCCGCCCCATGCAGGCAGGGCAGACATTGGGCAAGTGAATGCAAATCCAAGACCGATAATATGGACAACCCCCTAACCCCTGTCTTAGCTACTGCAGTTCAGGGAAATGGGAAAGGGGCCCCGGTTGGGGGCCCTTACTCACCAATTTTGTACCAGCCAGCTCAAACACCAGCGCCCAATGTAAGGGGAGCGGCCCAACGTCAAAACCCCTTTACAGGGCCACCCCAGGGAGCGCAGGATTGGACTTGTGTCCTCCTCCACCCGGATTATAACCCCCAAGGATGGGACCACAATTATAGAGACCAGTCTATATGGCCCCCCTCCTGGCAGGCCATCTTTTCAACTCTTGATCATGTACATCGTCCATATTCAGGCAAACAGATTTCCCCCATTTTTAGTTGAGTCCTTTTAGTAAGATTTATTTCTATTCTGATGTGGAACATTAATGTTTATTTTGACCTACTCTAGTATTTTTGAGATAAATACTACACTTTTATTAAGTACGATTTTATCTAAATATATATCAATAAATTAAATGTGCTACTATTTTACTAAATAATTCTGTTTATTTTCAAAGGGGGTAGACTTCCTTTTTGTGATTTCAGTGTATTGCTTTGCTACCATGTTAATTCTGTCTTATAAAATGAGTCAAAAGTGTTTTCAACTATTTTTTTAAAGAGCTTACAAAAACATAACTGTACCCTTTTTCTTTCTTTCATATAAGATCTGCATATATAACACAACCTGGATTGGAACTTGCTAAAGTAGCCTCCTCTCAAGTGCTATGATTATAGGTATACACAACTGCACTATGTACTTCTCTAAGTCTTTAGTGGAAGTCATAGTGAACCACACAGTCTTGTTATTTGTTGGGAATTTTGCCTATGTAATTAATATTTTTATTTGTCATGGTTATGTTCTGGCTTCTTAGTTTTCTTCAGATAGTTGTACATTTGGGTTCTAGGAAATTGTACATGTCATCTAGGTTATTAAACTTTCCAACTTATTATATTCTACTACAATTGTTTCATTGTTTCTACAGAAGTAAGACTAACATATTTTTTTACTTTCATTTCATAGCATATATATGTATATATATACTCTATTTAATAAGTATATATACTCTATTTATATACATTTAAATATTTATATATATAAGTATATATACTCTATTTTTTTCATTGCCACTCCAATTTTTGTCAATTTTGTTTTTCTTTTCAATCTAAATTTTAGATTCTTTGATTCCCTTTTGTTTGTTTTCACTTTCATGATTTTCTTTTAAAATTTACTTTGTCAGCCTGGTCTACAAGAGCTAGTTCCAGGACAGGCTCCAAAAACCACAGAGAAACCCTGTCTCGAAAAACTAAAATTTACTTTGTGCTTTCCTTTTCCAACTTTTCATTTCCATTTAAAGGTCCTTAATGTTTGAATTTAGATTGTTGACCCTTTTGAGGCTTGTATTTGTGTGCTCCTGATTGTATCCCGAGTATCATCTTTTAGTAAAGATAAGTGATAAATCCTCTAAAGCACACACTACACAACCTGCCTCTCAAATAATGAAACTACAGTAGACATTGAGTACCTTGGGAGGCCACCTCTAAGTAAGTACATTCTATTTGATTTAGAAACATGATCATTCATTCTCAAAAGACAAAAGTAAACATAGACTTGTATACAAATGCACCCTATCATTTATAAATGGTAATCTCTAAACAGAAAGATTTGAATGTATTTCTGAAAAAAGATGCTAAAACTTAATGATCCTGATAAAATGTAGTCAATCATAATTATCCTAAAATGCTATATACAATTGAAATAGCTGTATTTTTTCTGCCAATTGCTAATTTTTCCACAAAATATTACTTTCATAGACATGTAGAATACTCAGCAGCATGAAATTCTCTCTAATCATTAGTTTTATTTAACCTTTTTACATTTTTATGCATTTCAAGGTGTTTCATTATTTTTCTATATTTTCTTCTTTGATTACCACTCTCTTCTAATCTGGCTGATGGAGTTATTTATTTTGCTCTTGCTATTGTTTTATCATTCTGAGAAAAATCTCATGTCCTTAATAATTATGTTACCAATATTCAAATACATTTCTCAGTCTATAAATATAAGTAATTTGATAATCTTCTACACCAAACATGTATAACTCTATTAACTATATAAAATAATCATTTGATACATTAAGATAAAGCCAAATCAAATCACACAGAGAATATATATTGAAGATTTCTTCAAAATTCACGATGCTTTAAATACTTATTAGGCACGTACTGTATGCCTGGTCTTCACATACATTATTTTAACTAAGTTTATTGAGTAATTTAGCAACTTTATATTGGACATCTGTTGTCAATGCTACAGTCCCAATAAACAGTTCTTTTTATGGGCAAGGAAATAGTAAATACATACTTGAAAATCACATAGCTAGTTAAAGAAAGACAAGGTTAAATCCAGTCAAAATTGTCAGGATTCTTTCCATGTACAGCTGATGTAACGTTTCTGTGGTTGGTCTGACAGCAGTCACCAAACTGTTTTATTTTTTTACTTATTAATGTTTAATTTCTTCAGTTTTCATCATGTTATTTAAATTATAAGTTAATAAATGTCATCATTTATAACTGATTTTGTTCTGGTTTCACATTTTCAAATTTCCTTTTTTTTATTGAGCTCTACATTTTTCTCTGCTCCCTCGGTGCCTCCTCCTCCCCTTCAACCCGCTCCCATGCTCCCCATGCTCCCAATTTACTCAGGAGATCTTGTCTTTTTCTACTTCCCATATATATTAGATCTATGTATGTCTCTCTTAGGGTCCTCATTGTTGTCTAGGATCTCTGGGATTGTGATTTGTAGGCTATTTTTCTTTATGTTTAAAAAACACTTATGAGTGAGTACATGTAATAATTGTCTTTCTGGGTCTGGGTTACCTCACTCAAAATGATGTTTTCTAGCTCCATCCATTTTCCTGCAAAATTCAAGATGTCGTTATTTTTTTCTGCTGTGTAGTACTCCATTGTGTAAATGTAACACATTTTCCTTATCCATTCTTCGGTTGAGGGGCATTTAGGTTGTTTCCAGATTCTGGCTATGACAAACAATGCTACTATGAACATAGTTGAGCACATGTCCTTGTGGCACGATTGAGCATCCTTTGGATATATACCCAAAAGTGGTATTGTTGGGTCTTGAGGAAGGTTGTTTCCTAATTTTCTGAGAAATCGCCATATTGAAGGAACAAGTATAGGACCAAATTTGTTCCTCTGAATGTGGTTGACAGTTGCACGGCTGGAGCAGACTGAGGGCCACTGGCGGTGGCACCAGGATTTATCCCTACTACATATACTGGCTTTTTGGGAACCTATTCTTTTTGGATAGATAACTTGCTCAGCCTAGATATAGTAGGGAGGTCCTTGAACCTTCCCCAAAGCAATATGCCTTACCCTCTCTGAGGATTGGATGGGGGTGGGGTGGAAGGGTATGTAGAGGGAATGAGAGGAGGGGAGGAAGTGGGAACTTTGATTGGTATGTATAATGAAAAAAGAAAGTTTTCTTTTTAAAAAAATCAAAAACAAACAAACAGAAACTTGGCTTAAAGACATGCTGACATGTTGTAGTAGAGGCGGCTGGGCTGCGTCCCCGGCACCCGGCCGCCCACATGGCTAGCTTATGCCCCGAAATAATTACATGGAAACTGTATTCTTTTAAACACTGCCTGGCCCATTAGTTTTAGCCTCTTAACCCATTTCTAATAATCTATGCAGCACCACGAGGTGTGCTTACCAGGAAAGATCTTAACCTGTGTCTGGCTGGAGTGGGAGAATCATGGCGACTCCCTGACTCAGCTTCTTTCTCCCAGGATCCTGTTCTGTTTTCTCCACCTACCTAAGGGTTGGCCTATCAAATGGGCCTAGGCAGTTTCTTTATTAATAAGAAATCACTCCCACATCATTTCCCCTTTTTCTGTTTAAACAAAAAGAAAGGCTTTAACTTTAACATAGTAAAATTACATATAACAAAACAGTTATCAAGCAAGAATTAAAGTTACAATATTTATATCTATTTTATCTCTTATCATAACTAAGGAAAACTATAACTATTTATTCTTCAACTCCATCAAAGACTCCAGAAGGATATAATAATACCTAAGTAAACAGGAAGTCCAAAACTCTAGAAATGACAGAGACATCTCGCTGCCTGTACAGTCACCCAAAGTTCCTCTGTACCGTTGGGGCATCCATCTTCAGCCTTCAGGCCCACAGTATCCAGCAGACTTTTCCATGAAGCAGAAAATTTCAAAGACAGTTCAGTCACTTTCTGCTGTGTCCTGCAGAATGTCTCGTAGACTCTTTCATGAATCAGGAACCCCGAAAGACCATCTCACCTTTAGGCAAGTTCAGCAGTCCTCTCTCTGCGGGTTCTCTGTGTCCAGTTTATGCAACAGTCCAGGCAAGAGCAGTTTCTTGCCCAAATGGCTATCAAACTCCATAAGGATCCTCTTCAATGCCCATCTTCCTCTTGAAGTAGCTGGTGCTGCCAGGAGCAGACGTGTCTCATTGTCATGAAAAGTCCTAAGTTATTAAAATATTTTAAATGCCATATTCTGCAGTCTTTGAAAGATATGAAGAATGCCTATCTAACTAAAATATATCTCTATATATCTAGAAAATCTGACTAACATGACTACAAGCCTGATTATTATCGATGATTATCCATTAACAACCTATATTTCTTAATTATACATTACATTTTAAAAATGAACTACACAATCACAATACCTTAATCAATATCAGAAATACATATACATATAACAAAATTGACCTTAAAGTCCATACCAATGCAAATTATTCATACCTATATCATATCCCCCTTTAAATGTAAAAGAACATTTATAAACAATATTTGGGAATATGGGCGCAGTTATTTCTCTCCAAACTGCTTCCTGCTGAATAGGGGCGTCGTTAATTAGGTCGTTCATGGTATAACCTGTGTGTTAGTTTCATCTCAGTTGGCAATTGAGCGAAGCAATTTTTTGAGAGTGTTCACAGCAACCTTTCAGGAGGGCGTGGTCTATCATACCAAATCGGAATAGATGCAATCCACAGGGTCACATCCTCTGTGAAAACAAAAGAAGACCCTTTCCAAAGCATCATATCCTTAAACCCAAATTTTGAAATCGTAATACCCTTATATCCATTCTGGTTTAGCTTGGCAGCCCATGTAATGAAATGTCTCTCTGTACTTAGCTCCTTCACAATCAAAAATTTTAAAGAAAACACAATAATACAAAGAATCCAGACTCTCTGTGAATTTTTCATTTTTACGTGGCTTATTTTTACTCTATCACTTTACTTTATTCTGTCTGTTTAGAGACTTTATCTTTTTTTTAAGGCATTAACTTTATTCTCTCTATATATATATTTTTTTCTCTCTCTCAAGCCTACGTACATTCATCCAACATTGTGACCCATTTAGTGGTCTGTCTGAATCTGTTTTATTGTGAATCTGTAATTTTTTTCCTATCCAGGAGCATTTCTTAAAATGTTAAGCACTTCTTAAAAACTTAAGTTGCACCATGTACAAGTAATACGGTATTGCCTGTGTCCTGCCCAGTCTAAACCTTAACTGTGTTGTTATCACAGTAATTACGGTAGTTCCTGCCTGAGGTCAGCACAGTTCAGTACGGAGCAGCTGCTCCTGCCTCAGAGCCATTTGGTGCCCCTGAGCCAGTCACAGTTCCAGGCACACAGCAAGTCCACATTGGAGCCGCAATCAGCAGTTTAATTCTGAGACTGAGCGTGCAGCACAGAAACTCTTTTTATCCAAGTTACAGCCAAATCTGACATGCAGAGCATTGCACAGTCTGAAAACATGTCTCAGGAATCCGCCATACTCTTCCGCCTGCCTAAGCCTGATTCTGCAGTCTGCCCAGGTGCAGGCGGGGAGCACTGAGCCATCAGCATGGTCTCAGAACACTCTCCTTCCGATCCCAAGCGGGAACACAAACATCCAGTCCCATAAAAGCCGTTGAAATGCTTTAAAGCCAGAGTTTGCAGTGGCGGCACAGTCCCAGGGAGCCGCACTTTAAAATGACGCAGTTTTTATTGTGAATCTGTAACTATATTAAGAGTTTCTTTAAAATCCCTTAGCACCATAAGAATGGCATATAATTCTGCCTTCTGGACAGAATTATAAGGGCTTTGTTCCACCTTACTCAATTCATCTGACTTGTAACCTGCTTTCCCTGATTTATTTGCATCAGTATAGAACGTATGAGCTCCAGTTATTGGAGCATCATGCACAATTCTAGGAAGAATCCAAGAAGTTCTTTTTATGAGGTTAAGTCTACCACTTTTGGGATAGTTGCTATTAATTTCTCCCAAAAAATTAGCACAAGCTCTTTGCCACGGTTCTTTTTTTTATGATTAATAGGGTGGTATTTATTCAAAGGGGAAAAAACTTACAGATCACCGTCCCAGACAACAGCTCTCTGCGCAACCAGGAAGGGAGTCTAGTCGCCTGCGGAGCAGGAAGTGAAGAGAGCGAGCGGAGGGAAATAGTCACTTTTTAAAGGGGGAGAGACCACGCCCCAATGGGCTGGTATCTCAGCAGCTATTGGTTGGAGGAGTGGAAAGACCTCCCGCAACACCTCCCCCTTCTGTTTAAGTAAGAGAGTTCTAAACCTACTATGAAATTATATACAATAAGTACAAATATCCTATTCTAACTAGCTTAGGTCTTGTATAATAAATAACTTGGCCAAGTCATGAGAGAAAAGTAACTACATTTATATAGTCTTCAACCCCATCGAAGATCTGAGAAGGGAAATAATGTTACCTGGGTAATTAGGAAATTCAGTAAAACAACTTCCAAAACATGCAACAAATCACAGATACAACTAGCTACCTGGGCAATCACCCAAAGTCACGTTTGCAGCGTTGAAGCAACCAACTTTGGCTAAGGCCTAACATAACTGACATACCATTTTCAATGGCAAGCGACTTTTCAAAACTATCTTACCCTGTCTTGGCAGGATATGACAGTCCTGTTTTATCCATTGATGCACGCTCTGTATCTGTCAGTGGTTGAGGTATGGGCATTTCTTTGCCCCAAGGCCAGTTCTGCCAAAAAGAAAGGCTCCAGGTGGAATGTCTTTGGTGCTCAACATTCTCTCGGGAGTAGAATGGTGTTGCCAGGAGCAATTGTGTCTCACTACCATAAAACTCTGAGTTAGATTAAAGGCCATGTCAAAAATTATAATAACCCTAGATTCCACAATGAAAGGTGGAGATATTAGGCAAGAAAAACTCAAGTTTGTGTATTTCTTGGGGTGGATAAAGAAGCTTTACCTTAATTTTTTATCTTTAGTAAACTAAGCATGGTTAAATTGTTGTTGGAGAGATAGTGCCGTAGAGGAGACTTGGCTGCATAAATATTGTGAGATTGAGAATGGCCCCTGACACACTGACAATGTTGTAATTGTTTGAGACAGTATTTCTCTGTGTAGCCACTTGCTGTCCTGGAACTCATTTTGTAGACAGAGCTGGTTTATAAATCATAGGTCCACCTTCCTCTGTGTCCCAAGTGCTAGAAATAAAGTTATGGGCTACCATGCAAAAAAAAAATACTGTAAGCTTTCTCTTCTATTGGACCAGTTTATTCTCTTCACATTCCAGAAGTGAATTGTTTTATTGCTATACGTTGGTAATAAGTTTCAAAATCAGAAAATAATTTCTTCAACTTAATTTTTTAATTATTCAGGTTCCTTGAGAATTTATATGAAATTTAGAATAAATTTTCCTATTCATGTAAAAATTCCAGTAGAATTTTGATAGGTATGTAATTGAATCTATAGGCCATTTGGGGTAGTATATGTATTTTAACTGTAATTCGCTGTTACAATCTATGATTATAATATGTCTTTACATTTTTGATCGTTAATATTTTTTGCCTGTATTTTCAAGTTTTCAATTTAGATAATCCTTCATTTTTGTTTAGGACTTTTTTTTCCTTTTTAAATAGCATGGAATTATTTATGAAATAAATAATGGAATGCTTTTTCTTATCTCCAGTTTTGATGGCTTTTGCATATGAAAATACTATGAACTTTTTGTTTAGATTTTGCTTTCTTAAACTTTGTTTAAGTGAATTATTCTAACCTCTTCTTGTGAAAGCTTTCTGGGTTTCTCTATATAAAGTCATGCCAACTGGAAATACATAATTCCATTTCTTTTCTGTTTTCAATTTGAACCTAATATAATCCCTTTCTTGCCTAATGTTTTGGTTAATACGTCCAATGTTAATTTTAACAACAGTGACAAAGATTGAAATACTTCCTTGATCCTGACAATAAAAAGCTTTCAGTCTTTCTCCAGTGGGATTTTCATATCTGCCTTTCTGTATTCAGGGAACTGTCTTGTATTCTTGTTTAACTGAATGATAGTATCATGAAAAATATTGAATTTTGCCTGCAATAACTAAAGTAACCACTTATTTTTGTCTCTTTTTTCTGTAAACAACATATATATTGTTGAATGAGTTTCATTTTATAGAACCATTTGAATCCCAGATTTAAGTCATATTTGACAGTAGCATATTACCCTTTTAATGTACTATTGAATTTATAAAGTATGTTACTTTTTTGTAGATATTGTTGCCTTTACTCTGAACATTGGTAATATATACATTTACGTTATTATTTTGCTATTTGATTTCTACTTTTTAATATATATTCCTTGCCCCATGTTTCTTTTTATTTGCCTTTTATGGATTGGGCAGAAAGGAATATTAGCTGTTGAACTTTATGCCATTATTTTACCTGTTATTATATTTTTTACTTTATAAGATTCAAGTTATCAATATTTTGACCATAACTCCTTTTTTAAAATTCCTCTTATTGGCTTAACAATATGGAGTTTGGTATCATATATAAAAAGTTGTTTGAAGGGGCTGGAGAGATGGCTCAGTAGTTAAGAGCATTGTCTGCTCTTTCAGAGGTCCTGAGTTCAATTCCCAGCAACCACATGTTGGCTCACAACCATCTGTAATGAGGTCTGGTGCCCTCTTCTGGCCTGCAGGCATACACACAGACAGAATATTGTATACATAATAAATAAATAAATAAATAAAAAAGTTGTTTGAACTCTTCACTATATATTTTCTTTTTATTTTCATCTGTTCCCTTTTATTGAAAATAGATTATTTTCACATACAGAACAAAGGAGATTTGCACCAGAGGGACAAAGGGGAGGGAATAAGAGACAAAATCAGGAGACAGAGGATAAGGGAGGAATGGAAAGGAACAAGAGAGGAGGGGAAGGGGTATTTGTTCTTGGAGAACAAAGGACTGCCTCTGGATAGAGAGGAGACAGACATGACTCAAAGGCAAATGGCAGCTTATAAAGGTAAAAGGGGAAACCCCGTGTTAGAATGAAGTGTTTAGTTTTAATTGGGCATGCTAATTAGATGAGGGAAAGCAGGGGGGGGCGTTGATTGCTGACCTCCAATACTTTGATACGTGGACCTTAGTAATCAGTCTCAGGAGGAGGAAGTAGTCAAATAAGGGAATGGACCTAGTTGGCTAGCTTTAGGAATGGAATCTAACGGCTTTTAGTAAGGCAGAGGGAATAGAGAGGGGCAAGGCCTGCCAGAGCCATGTTTGCCATGCTCAGGCTGGCAAGACTCCCTTTAATTACTATGGGCTCTTAGGCTATCCAGTGAATTTTGTGATTCTACATGACTTTGAGCACAGTTGTTTCTATTTCTTTGAAGAGTGAGATGGGAATTTTGATTGGGATTGCATTGAATATGTGCACGGCTTTTGGTAATATTTTTAATTGATTTTTATTGAACTCTACATTTTTCTCTCCTCCCCTCCCTGCCTCTCCCCTCCCCCATTCAACCGTCCCTGAAGGTCTCCATGTAAACAATTTATGTGGGAGATCTTGTCTTTTTCTACTTCCCATGTAGAGTAGATGTATGTAAGTCTCTCTCTTAGTATCCTCGTTGTTGTCTAAGTTCTCTGGGATTGTGATTTGCAGGTTGGCTTTCTTTGCTTTATGTCTAAAAACCACCTACCGAAGAATAGATAAGGAAAATGGGGTACATTTCACAATGGAGTGTTACACAGCAGAAATAAATAACGACATCTTGAATTTTGCAGGAAAATGTATGGAGCTAGAAAACATTATTCTGAGTGAGATAACCCAGACACAGAAAGACAATTATCACATGTACTCACTCATAGGTTAATATTCATTTTTATAATATTAATCTTACCAATCCAAGAGCATAATATGTCTTTCATTTTCTAGTGTCTTTATCTCTTCAGATATTTGACATTTTCATTGCAGAGCTCTATTACCTCCTTGGTTAGTTATTATGAATGAGAATGTGTTTAAGACCTTGTTTTCTGTATGCCTGTTACTAGTTTATAGAAAGGCTACTTGATTTTGGTGCTGTATCCTGTCACTTTGCTCAAAATGTTACTCATTTCTACAAGTTTTCTGGTAGAATATTTAAAGAATAAATGGCCATTTTTCTAATCCATAAAATGATGGTTTGGAAAATGCAATGAGGTAATGACCTCCATCCTGTCATACTCCATGAGTCACTATTAGAATTTGATGTTCTGTAATTCCATACAAATGAGGCATAATCCAATGACTAATCACAACAGCAATAACTGCCAAAATTATCTTATCATAATATCTTACTGATGAATATCATATAACAGAAAAATCAGACAGTGGTAACTGAATTTGAAGAAAAAGTAAAAGTATAATGTAAAAGAGGGAAAATTGTGGGAAGTGTAAATAAAATGTTTTTTATTTAATCTTAAAGGATTAAACAAGACAAAACTCCATTAAAAATATAAAGAAGCGGCTCTCTGCTCCTCCCTGTTCTAGAGACAGCCACTTCTTTTCGTGCACTGCCAGCCTCGTTCCAGAGACATGATGGTGAAGGTTGGAGTGAACGGAGTTGGCCATATTGGATGCCTGGTTACCAGGGCTGCCTTCACTTCTGGCAAAGTGGACATTGATGCCATCAATGACCCTTTCATCGACCTCAACTACATGGTCTACATGTTCCAGTATGACTCCACCCATGGCAAGTTCAAAGGCACAGTTAAGGCTGAGAATGGGAAGCTTGTCATCAATGGGAAGGCCATCACCATCTTCCAGGAGCGAGATCCCTCCAACATCAAATGGGGGGATGCCGGCACCGAGTATGTTGTGGAGTCAACTGTTGTCTTCACCACCATGGAGAAGGCTGAGGCCCACTTGAAGGGTGGGGCCAAAAGGGTCATCATCTCCACCCCTTCTGCCAATGCCCCCATGTTTGTGATGGGTGTGAACCATGACAAGTATGACAATTCCCTCAAGATTGTCAGCAATGCTTCCTGCACCACCAACTGCTTAGCCCCTTTGGCCAAGGTCATCCATGATAACTTTGGCATCATGGAAGGACTCATGACCACAGTCCATGCCATCACGGCCACCCAGAAGACTGTGGATGGCCCCTCTGGGAAGCTGTGGCGAGATGGCCGTGGCGCTGCCCAGAACATCATCCCTGTATCCACTGGTGCTGCCAAGGCTGTGGGCAAAGTCATCCCAGAGCTGAACGGGAAGCTCACGGGCATGGCCTTCCGCGTTCCTACCCCCAATGTGTCCGTCGTCGATCTGACATGCCGCCTGGAGAAAGCTGCCATGTATGACGACATCAAGAAGGTGGTGAAGCAGGCATCCGAGGGCCCACTAAAGGGCATCCTGGGCTACACTGAGGACCAGGTTGTCTCCTGTGACTTTAACAGTGACTCCCACTCTTCCACCTTCGATGCTGGGGCTGGTATTGCTCTCAATGACAACTTTGTAAAGCTCATTTCCTGGTACGACAATGAATTCAGCTACAGCAACAGAGTGGTGGACCTCATGGCCTACATGGCCTCCAAGGAGTAAGAAGCCCGCCCTGGACCACCCATCCCAGCAAGGACACAACAAGAGAGGCCCTCGGCTGCTGAGCAGTCCCTGTCATAACTCAACCCTTGACACTGAGCATCTCCCTCACAGTTTCCATCCCAGACCCCCAGAATAGCAGGAGGGGATTAGGGAGCCCTACTCTCTTGAATACCATCAATAAAGTTCATTGCACCCCCACCCAAAATATAAAGAAGCCACTTGTCAGCGATTCAAAATTCATCCAAGGAATATGAATAAAAATATGTCCTTAAGTTTGTACTCTCTGTTAAAAATTACGTTCTGCTTATCAACTCCATGACTTTAAACTAGGCAACTGCATACACATGTGCAGGTGAATTCTGACCACTGAGAGTGCAGTACAGGGGCTCTATGCATTAGGAAGACAAAGCCAAGGGTAGCAAAATGTCTGAGTTCTCAAAAAAATGACCACACAGTCCAAAGTATTTGAACAAGGTAAAAAAGATTTTCTTTTGAAGAAGATTGTGTAATCATGCCAAATCAAGCGACCAAGCAAGCACACCCAGTGGAGCTCCCACTGGCTTTGTATTCCTAGTTTAAAGTTATGGAATCCATGACTGACACTGCTAGGGTTGCCAAGAACCTCAGACTCATTAGGCCATTAACATAAGGGGAGAGCAAATTCTACTGTTCCACTATGCAATATAGCAAGAAAATGATTCCTAATGACATTCTACTATATTCAAAGATCAGTGTCTTGATTAGCCATTATCAGAGAAGCTTCTTCCTGCAGTAGATGAGAACAAATACAGAGACCCCTACCTAGAGAATGTGCAGAGAGTGAGATACCTTGGGACACTCAGTCCTAAATGGAACGTCTCCATTAAATCCCTGCCTTCAGGGCTCATGTAACCCTGCAGAAGAGGTGGTAGAAAGATTGTAAGAGCCAGGGGAATGGAAGATAGCAACGAAACAAAGCCTTCTAGACACAACAAGAGTGATACAATATGAATTCACAGAGACTGTGGCAGCATGCACAGGGCCTGCACAGTTTAAGCCAGACAGGGTCCCAGAACTGAAATGGGAAGTGGACACAAGACCCCATCCCTAACCCAGAAGCTATTTTCAACTGGTGACTACTCACAAAGGAAAAACTAGTTTTGTCTAACAAAGTTTCACTGGGCATACAAAACACATTTAAGAGGAAGAGTCATGCCCAGCAGTAAATGCCCAACACAAAACAAACAAAATGGTAATTTTTTAGAAGTGTTTTTGTTGTTGCGGTTGTTTTCTTTTGGCCTTTTTTTGTCTCCTAATACATTCTTTGGGCCTTCCTTCCTTCCTTCCTTCCTGCCTGCCTTTTTATTCTTTTGGTCCTTTGCTTATATATTATGGTTTCTGACTTTTATCTCTCTGTGTGTGAATGTATGTATCTATGCATTTATATGGACACCCAACGCTTCTTCTTTTGCTCTTTTTTCCTGTTAATTTGTTTGGTCCTAATTAGGTCTATTTGTTATTTTATTTTATTATTATTTTATTTCTTTTTTAAATTTGATATGCTTGTTTGTTTTTCTAATGAGAGATCAAGAAAAAGTGTGGGTTTGAGTGGGCAGAGTGGTGGGGAGGATCTGGAAAGAATTAGGGGAAGGGAAACCACAGTCAAAATATGATGTGTGAAAAAAACTATTTTTAATAAAAAAGGCTATTCTAGTAAGTGTGGGATTCTATCTCATTGTAATTTGATTCAAATTTCCATTATTATTAGTTCATAATTCAGTGAGTTTAATTAATGCTGCCCTTATATAGATGAGTGTGGATCCATGCACTGGTGCATGGTCAATCTACCAGGTACCATATTCCTGAAGAAAATTGATTCCTCTTCCTCTCACAGGACTCAACTGTCAATAGTTTCTCAGTCATGAGCAGGAACTTGTGTGCATTCCTCACCACATACACCAGAGTCCTATATACACATAGCCGAGTAAGACTGCCGATGACTTCCTTTCTCCCAGCAGTCTACATAGCACCATCCAGTACTGTGAAAGTTAGTTGGGAGGAAGCTTTGATGTCAGTACTAGCTTTGTTTCTCCAAGTCATATGAGCAAATTGTTTTGTTTCTTCAACAGTAGGTTCTTACCATCTGCCAGGAGCCATTTCAGGCTTCTCCTTTCTCACAGGGCCTTGAAGTAAAAACTTTGAGACAGAAAACTTAAAGTTAACCAAAACATTACATGCTAACCTTGGAGACTCAAGCTCTGGAAAGCACACAGAGTGTCTTCATTGCTTGCTGCTTATCACTAACAGTAGGTGTTCTAGCCACTGACCTTGCAACTGCCCTGCTTAGCTGCCAAGCCCAGCTGCCGAATCCCTTCCTCCTTCCCCCTTCCCCCTTCCCCAGTTCCCCCTGCCTGAGTTCCTCACTGAGGAGTATATAAGACAAAAACCTTGCTTCAATAAAGGAAGACCTTGACAAATTGAAAACAGAATCCTCTTTGCTTGCTTGGTCTTCTTCCTCTTTCTCGCCCATGTTCTTTCAGGTAGTGCCCCTTCAGACCCTGGAATAACTGTACCTGCTGGGCGGGTTACAACCATCAAGTCCCAGTGGATGTCCGAGAGCAATGCCAATACCATTCATTGTTTGATTGTTTCTGCAATTACCCCAACCAACAACTTGAGGTGAGACATGTCACCCCTGTTATTCTTTCGGTCCCTGCCCTAGCCACGCCCATTCCTTTTTTATCCCTGACCTCTGCCACCATCGCTCTCTCTCTCCTTCTGTTCTCTCCCCGTGTACACACGGGGCTTTGTCTCTCCCCTCCTTCTCTCTCTCTCTCTCCCTCTCTCCTGTAATAAATATTTTAGCTTTATGCCTATTTTTGTGTCTACGTGTCTGTTACCTGCCGCCACCACCCGCTCGATGTGTGCCCTCCCGCTGGTGGGAAACTGTAGCCACTTGTCGCATGGCCGGCTCTGCCGGCCTGCCTGGGGATCTTGCAGGTACCGACAACCGTCTATTCGGGGCTAGCAACTGCACCGCAAACATCTTAGAAACATCTTAGGAATAAGTACCCCTACCACTGGACTTTGTATTTGATGACTTATGACTTTTGGAAGGTGCATTATTCTCTGTGTAGGGCAAATCTATTTAAATTTTTTATATGTATGTACATATATATGTTACTATATGTGTATACATGTGTATATACATGGAAGTTCATAAAATGCATATATACAGAAGCTCACAAATTATCAGATTTACATGATTTTCCATGAATCCTTAGGGTTTTAAGGCATATCCATATTAATTTCCACAGTAGCTCTACAAGTTCACATTCCCACCAGCACTGTATGAATGTTCCTTTTTGTGCATATCCTTGATATCATTTACCTTAAAAGAATTCTGTTTTCTTATTAATACTATTCTACACAGGGTGGGATGTAATCACAGCACAATTTCAATTTTGATTTCCTTGATGAATAAAGAAATGATGTTGGCAGGTGTTTGAAAGATCTGGTCACATTACACTGGAAATCAGTATGCAGCAATATGAATACTGATTCTCAGCCCACTTTCTCCTGTTATTTAGTCTGGGACACCAGTACATGGGATGTTGACATCTACGTTCCATGTGGGATTTCTCTCTTCAATTAAACCTTGCTGGATATGCCTTCATAGACATACCAAAAATGTGTTTCTATAGTGATTATAATTCTAATTCAGTTGACAATGAAGACTAACAAAAACGGGTTCTTAATGTTTTTGTTATTGAGTTGTTTTTCACCTTCTCAATTATATTTATTCGCAGTCATTTTAATTTTAGAAGATATTGTAACTAGGATATGTTTCCTGGTTTCTATTGTACCAAGTTTACTTTCTGTATATAGAAGGTTACTCATTCATTTTGCATGCTGATTTTTGTATACTGCTACTTTGCTAAAATTGCTTAGCAGATTGCAGAATTCTGTAGTAGCATATATAGGATCTTTTAAGTAAAAAGCCAGGACATATCATTTGCAAATAAAAATAACATATTTTTTTCTTTCTTTTTGTATCTTGTGTGTGTTTCATTCTCTTGTCTTAGTGATCTAGACAAGACTTCAAGTGTACTGGCTGGTTTTCTGTGTCATCTTGACACAAGCTGAGTCATAAGAGGAAGGTGCCTCAGCTGAAGAGATGCTTCCATGAGACCCAGCTGGAAGGCATTTTCTCATTTAGTGATCAATGGGGGAGGGCCCAGCTCATTGTGGGGGGTACTATCCCTGGGCTGATAGTCATGGGTTCTATAAGAAAGCAGGCTGAGCAAGCCATGTGCAGCAAGCCATGTGCAGCAAGCCAGTAAGCAGCACCCCTCCACAGCCTCTGCATCAACTCCTGCCTCCAGGCTCCTGCCCTGTTTGAGTTTGTACCCTGACTTCCTTCAGTGATGAACAGCAATATGGAAGTATAAGCCAAATAAACCCTCCCCAACTTGCTTTTTGGTAATGGTGTTTCATTGCAGCAATAGAAACCCTAACTAAGATTATCAAGCATTATATTAAATAATAGTGGTGAGTGGGTATCCTTGTCCCAGTCTTGATTTTATCAAAAACACTCTAATATTTCTCCATTTGGTATAATGTTGGTGTCTTAGTTGCCATCCTTTTGCTGTGAAGTGATAGCATGACCATGGACACTATTATAAAAGAAAGTATTTAACCAAGGGTTCGCTTACAGTTTCAGAGTTAGTCCATCATCATTGTGGGAAGCAGACAGGCATGACTCAGTAGCCATACCTGAGAGCTTTGCATTCTGATCTACAGGCAGCAGGCAGAGATAAAGACAGAGATAGATAGATGATAGATAGATAGATAGATAGATAGATAGATAGATAGATAGATAGATAGATCGATTGAGCACCTGGGTCTGGGATAGGCTTCTAAAACTTACAGTCCATTGTCAGTTACATACCTGCTCTAACAAGGCTACACCTACACCAAAAAGGCCACACTTAGAAATCCTTCCCAAATGGGTTCACCACCTGGGAACTAAGCATGCAAATATATGAGCCTATGGAGGTCATTTTCATTCAAAACACCACAGCTGGTTATAGGTTTATGATACATAGCCTTTAGTGTGTTCAAGTTCAGGTTCTGTTCCTAGATTCTACATAGTTTTAATCGTGAAGCAATTTTAAACTTTTTATTTAATTTATTGAAAATAGATTTTTTCCAAACAATATATTCTGATTATGATATTCCTTCACCCAATTTCTGGCAGATCCTCCCCACCACCCAAATCCACATCTACTGTGTGGGACAACGGTCTTGTACCCTGTAAAGATTTGTCACTTGTACTGGTTTAATAAAATGCTGATGGGCTAATAGCAGGAAGTATAGGCAAGGAGACCAGACTAAGAGAATTCTGGGAAGAAGAAAGACATAGAGTCAGTCACCAGCCAGATGCAGAAAATGAAAGATGAGAATGCCTCACTGATTAAAGGTACCAAGCCAGGTGGCTAACACAAAAAGAATTATGGGTTAATGTAAGATGTAAGAGTTAGTTAATAAGAAGCCTGAACTAATAGGCCAACCAGTTTATAATTAATGTAGGGCTCTGTGTGTTTTTTGTGGGGGTCTGAACAGCTTCAGGACCAGGTGGGACAGAAACCTCTGTCAACATACATCTTTTTTTTCTCTCACTCATTATAATACAAACAGGAATCTAACAATAATAATAAAATAATAGAAGATAAAATAAAAATAAACAAACCAAAATAGAACAAAACAAACAAGAAAAAAGAGTCATAGAAAAAGCATAAGTAACAAATATAGATGCATATACACACACATAACAATCCCATTAAAACACACCAGAAATTGTAATATATATGCAAAAGATGTGTAAGAGAAAAAGAAAAAAAAGGGAAGAATCTCCAGACAAAGAATTATGAAACAAGGCATGTCCAAAAATGCCATTGTGTTTTCTGTTTCCCATATACTGCTGGGCATGGGTTCTGTCTTTAAGAGTACATTGTTTTACAAAGACCATTACTATATTTATTGAAACGATCAGGTTATTTCTGTCCTTAAGTCTCTATTTGTGCTATATAAACTTATTAATTTGCATATTGTCTTAGTTGCTTTCCTTGTTGCTGTGATAAAGTTCCTGGCAAAAGTTGGTTAAAGAAGGAAGGTATATATTGGATAACCTTATGAAGGGCTAGCCCATCATGACAGGGAAGTCAAGATAGCAGATACTTGAGACAGCTGGTCACGATATACCATCAATGGGGTGGTATGCACAACATATATACTTGTAACATAATTATACATCTTAATAGTTTTTGGTAGTTTGCATGAGAATGTACTATTTTAATTCCTGAACCCTGGTTAGTGGAACTGTTTGGGAAGGATAAGGATGTGTGGCCTTGTTGGAGGAAGGTACGTCACTGGGGTTGGTTTGATGAGGTTAGAATCCCACATTATTTCCAATTATCTCTCCCTGTCTCTCTTTCTCTGCCTTGTGCCTGTGGGTCAGGATATAAAGTCTCAACTACTGCTCCAGTACCATGCCTGCCTGCTTTCCTGTTGTCATGCTTACCACCAAGATGATAATGGAATCCAACTCACTAGAACTGTGAGACCAAATAAACTCTTTCTTTTATAATTTGCCTTGGACATAGTGTATCTTCACAGCATTAGAAAAGTAACCAAGAGTTAGCCTGCCCCGCAAACTTCCACACAATCTCAGCAGCCCACAACCATACCCAAGTCCTGTGCTCTCCTACTTGCTGTGCCCCAACATCCAACAGGGGAAATGACTCCCCACTCTACCAGAGACCAAGCAGACTGAGAGAAGTACAGGTGTAGTCTTCCCACCCGCCCAAATCCCCCACTGTCTTAGTCTCTGTCCATCCTGTCTCTAGGTTCCCACCTTCCTAGTTGCTATACTTTGTTTTTCCAGAGACCAGCCTTGGGTAGATACTCTCAGATCTTCCAGAGACCAAGCAGACTGTGAGAGGCCTAGGTAAGTTGCCTATCCCCAAAATTCCCCACTCTCTCACTATTTCGGCACCCCACCCACTGTATCATCAGTTCTGTTCCCTCCTAGTTGCCTTACCCACGATCTAACTGGGGCAGAGACTCCCTGTTCTACCAGAGACCACATAGACTGGAAGAATCTCAAGTTACACGGACCAAAAGACCAGAAAGAAAACAGAAACCCAGGAACAAAGCAATGTCCAAAAAATCCAGGACATTTTGAAAAGACCAAACCTAAGAATAATAAGAACAAAAGGAGAAGAGTCTTAGCTCAAAGGCCCAGAAAATATTTTCAACGAAATCATAGGAGAAATTTTTCCTAACCTAAGAAGATGACTATAAAAGTACTAGACTGTAAGAGACCACAGACTCCAGCCCAGACTATTGTGCCCAGCAAAACTTTCAATCATCCTAGGGGAAAACAAGATGTTCTATGACAAAACCAAATTTAAACAATATCTATTCACAAATTCAGCCCTACAGAAGGTACTAGAAGGAAAACTCCAATCCAAGGAAATTAACTATACCCACAAAAACACAGGCAATAATTTCACACCACCAAAACCAAAAGAAGAGAAGCATTACACACACACACTCACACACACATACATGCACATACACAACACAAATCACTACCATCACCCCCAATAAAATAAAAGGAATTAACAATCATTGGTTATTGATATCTCTTGATATCAATGAACACAATTCCTTAATAAAAAGTCACAGGCTAACAGAATAGATGTGAAAACAAGATCCATCCTTCTGGTGCAAACAAGAAACACACCTCAACATCAAAAATAGTTATTACCTCAGAATAAACATTGGAGAAAAATTTTCCAAGTAAATAGACCCAAGAAGCAAGCTTGTGTAGTCATTCTAATATCTAACAAAATATACTTCAAACCCAAATTAATCAAAAGAGTTGGAGAGGGATAATTCATACTCATCAAAGAAAAATTCACCAAGATGATATTTCAATTCTGAACATCTATGTCCCCAATGCAAGGGCACCGACATTTGTAAAAGAAACATTAATATTAACATATTAATACTGGGAAATTTCAATACCCTACTATCACCAATAAACATGTCATTCAAACAAAAAAACTAAACAGAAAAATAATGGAGCTAACAGACATTATAAATCAAATTGACCTAACAGATATCTACAGAACATTTTGCTCAAGCATAAAAGTTCTTCTTCTTAGCATCTCATGGAATTTTCTCCAAAACTGACTACATACTGGGTCACAAAACAAGTCTAAAGAGATACATGAAAATTGAAAAAAAAAACCCTGCATCCTATCAGACCACCAAATACTAAAGCTTAGATTGCAACAACAACAGAAATAACAGAAAGCCTACAAACTCATGGAAACTGAACAACTCTCTACTGAAGGACTACTGGGTCAGGACAGAAATAAGGACATAAATTAAAATTTTCACCCTAGAATTCAATCATAATGAAAGCACAACACACCCAAACTTATGGAACACAATGAAAGTAATGTTGTGAGGAAAATTCATAGCACTCAGTGCCTTCATAAAGGAATTAGAGAGATCTCACACTAGCAACTTAACAGCATACCTAAAAGCTCTAGAGCAAAAGGAAGCAAACAAACTCAAGAAGAGTAGATGGCAGGAAATAATGAAAATTGAGGGCTGATATTAACAAAATAGAAACAAAACAATACAAAAAATCAACGAAACCAGTAGTTGGTTCTTTGAGAAAATCAAAAAGATAGATAAACCCTTATCCGAAATAACTAAAAACCAGAGAGAGAATATCCAAATTAACAAAACCAGAAATCAAAAGGGGGATATAACAACAGACAACAAAGAAATTCAAATAATCAAAAACCTGTACTCCAAGAAATTGGAAAACTTAAAAAATGGACAATTTTCTTGATAGAATCTACTAACAAAGTTAAATCACGATAAGATAAAAAAATTAAATAGACCTATAAGTCCTAAGAAAACAGAAGCAGTCATTAAATGTCTTCTAACCAATAAAAGCCCAGGGCCAGATGGTATAAATGCAGAATTCTACCAGGCTTTCAAGGAAGAACTAATAACAATACTCCTCAAATTAATATACAAAATATAAACAGATGGGCCATTGCTAAATTGATTTTATGAGGTCACAGTTACCCTGACACCCAAACCACAAAAATACATAAGTAAGAAAGAGAATTATAGGCCAATTTACCTTTAGAACATCGTTGCAAAAATACTTAACAAGACCTTCTCAAACTGAACTTACGAATACACCCCCCCCAAAAAATCACCCATCAGTATCAAACAAGCTTCATCCAAGAGATGCAGAGCTTGTTCAACACACAAAATCTATCAATGTAATCCACTATATAAACTGAAAAGAAAAACACATGATCATCTCATTAGATGTTGAAAGGCCTTTGACAAAGTCCAACACCCTGTCATGATAGATCAGATCTTTGCCCCTTCATTTTCAAAGTCTTAGAAACATGAGAGATGCAACGGACATACCTAAACATAAAGCAATATACAGCAAGCCTACAGCCAATATCAAATCAAATGGAGAGAATCTCAAAGTAATTCCACTAAAATCAAGAACAAGACAAGGTTGTTCACTCTTTCCATATCTATTCAATATCGTATTTGAAATTCTAGCTGAGGCAGTAAGACAACTGAAGGAGATCAGTGGGCTACAAATTGGAAAGGAAAAAGTCAAAGTATCTTTATTTGCAAATGACATGATAGCATATAAGCGGCCCCAAAAATTCTACCAGGAAGTTCCTACACCTTCAGTGAAGTGGCTGGATACAATATCAACTAAAAAATCAGTAGCCCTCCTATAAACAAATGACAAACGGGTGGAGAAAGAAATCAGGGAAACAACACACTTTGCAATAGCCACAAATAATATAAACCACCTTGGTGTAACTCTAACCAAACATGTGAAAGACCTATATGACAAGAACTTCAAGTCTTTGAAAAGAGAAATTGAAGAAGAGATCAAAAGATGATAAAGATTTCCCATGCTTATGGATTAGTAGAGTTAACATAGTAATAATGGCAATCTCCAGAATCATCCCAATTCCCATCAAATTTCTAACGCAATTCTTTACAGACCTTGAAAGCACAATAATCAACTCCATAGGGAAAACCAAAGAAAAAAAGAATAGCTAAAACAATCTTGTACAATAAAAGAACTTCTGGAGGTATTGCCATCCCTAATATCAAGCTCTAATACAAAGCCATAGCAGCAAAAGTACAAAAATATTGGCCTAAAAAAAAGACAGGCTGATCAATGGAATCTACTTGAAGATCCAAACATAAATCCACACATTTCTGGACACCTGGTTTTTGATAAAGAAGCCAGAATTATTCAATGGACAAATGAAAGCATCTTCAACAAATGGTGCTGGTATACCTGGATGCCAGCATGTAGAAGAATGCAAATAGATTCTTATCTATCACCCTGCACAAAACTCAAGTTCAAGTGAATCAAAGACCTCAACATAAAACTAGATACACTGAACCTGATAGAAAAGAAAGTGGGGAGTAGCCTTGGACTCACTGACACAAGAGACAACTTCATGAATAGAACACCAATAGAGAAGGCCCTAAGATCAACAATTAACAAATGGGAGTTAATGAAACAAAAGCTGTAAGGCAAAAGACACCATCAATAGGACAAAATATCAGTGTGGATGTCGACAGATGTGAGCCTGATCCACCTTGACTAAAGATCAAAGAGTTTGAACTTATTTTTGCTCTTTCACAGTTGTTGACAAAAGGTGTGGCTGCAAACAAGACATTTTCAACAGAGGAATCTCAAATGGCTAAGAAGCACTTGAAGAAATATTCAATATACTTAGCCATCAGGTAAATGCAAGTCAAAATGATCCTGAGATTACATTTTACATCTGTCGGTATGGCTAAGACATGTCACAGCGCATGCTTGTGAGGATGTGGAGCAAGGGGAACACTCCTCCACTGCTGGTGGGAGTACAAACTTGTACAACCACTTTGGAAATCAATATGGTGGTTTCTCAGAAAATTGGGAATCAATATACTTCAAGGCCCAGCAATACCACTCCATGGCTTACATCCAAATGATGCTCCATTCTATTACAAGGACACTTGCTCATCTAAATTCATAGCAGCTTTAATAATAATAACAGTCAGAAACTGGAAACAACTAGATGTCCCTCAACTGGGAGAATGTACAAATAAAATGTGGTACGTCTATATATATATATATATATATATATATATATATATATATATATATATATATATATACACACACACAATAGAGTATTACTCAGCTGTTTAAAAAAATAACATCATGAAATTTGCAGACAAATGTACAGAACTAGAAAAAAATCATCTTGAGTGAGGTAACCTAGACCCAGAAAGACAAACATGGTAAGTATTTCCTTATAAGTGGATATTGACTGTAAAGAATAATCATGCTACAATCTACAGATTCAGAGAGACTAACTAACAAGGAGGGCTCAAGGGGGCTTAAATGAATCTTGCTGGAAAGATGAAATAGAATAGACATTGCAGGCAGACTGAGGATGGTTGGGAATGAGATCAGGTGTCGGAAGATGGAGGGAGAGAGTACTTGGAAAGAGAACTGGAATTTGGGGGCAAGTCAGGGGCAAGGTAGAGACCTAGTTCAATGGAAACTCCCAGGAATCTATTATGGTGCCCCTAGCAGAGACTCCAAGCAATGAGGGATACAGAGACTGAACCGGTCATCTCCTGTAACCAGACAAGACTTTCAGTGTAGGGAAACCAATCCAGCCTTTGACCTACAATTTTTCCTGTCAGCAAGATGTGCTGGGGTACATGTGGCACAGAACTTGTGGGAGTGGCCAACCAATGATTGGTCCAGCTTGAGACTAGTACCACAAAAGGAATCCTACCCCTGACACTGCCCGGATGACCAGAAACTAAAGGCCAGATGGCCCACGGCTTAGGATAGAACAAAAAAACATCGCTGGAAAAAAAGTAAATGAAATGATTCCTAATGATATTCTACTATATTTGTGGACAGGTACCTAGCATAATCACCATCAGAGAGACTTCATCCAGTAACTGATAGGAGCAGATACAGAGACCCACAGCCAAACATTAGGTGGAATTTGGTGAACCTTATGGAAGAAGGGGAGGAAGGACTCTAGTAGCCAGAAGGGTCAAGGACACCACAAGAAAACCCACAGCATCAAGAAACCTGGGCTCAAGGGCTCACTGAGACTAAACTGACAATCAGGGAACTTGTATGGATCTTACCTTGGCCCTCTGCAATACGTTGTAGTTGTGAAGCTTGGTGTTTCTGTGGAACTCCTAGCAGAAGGAATGGGTGCTGCCTCTGACTCTGCTGCCTGCTTTGGGTGCCTAGTCTTACTACAACTTGATATGCGATGTTTGGTGGATATCCCTGGGAGACCTGACCGTTTCTGAAGGGAAAAGCAAAAGGAGTAGGTGAAAAGGATGGAGAGGGGTTGAGAGGAGAGGAGGGAAAGGAAGCTGTAGTCAGGATGTAATATATGAGAATAAATTAGTAAAACAAAAAAGTAAAGTAACCAAAGTTCATTTTTTCAATATGTAAGTAAGGTTGAAAAATACCTATGCAAAGTAAAAAGAGAAATAAAATACTCAATAAGATTAGAAACAAATAAGGGGAATTTACCAATGATTCCAATTTAATTAACATAGAGAATGCTTTGAAAGTTTTATTCTCTCAAACTGAGTGATCTAAAAGAAATAGGTAAATACCTAAGCACACATGACTTATCAAAAGTCATTCAAAAGGATATAAATATTTTACACATATTTGTAGCATTTAATGAGATTGGAGCAGCAATGCAAAGTTCCCCCATAGAAAAGCAGAATCCTATTCATTGCTGTTGGTAATGTAAATCTGTCCAGCTACCATGGCAATCAGTATAAATGATTCTAAAAAGAAAAAACCTTAAGGATAAAACTACCACACATTATTCATATATATATATATATATATATATAT
>JABTXL010019015.1:0-31102 GCA_025134845.1 Neodon shergylaensis
ATAATAGCCTCAAGTATGGCCAAGTACATCAAGGAGAGACCAACATAAGAGTAGTTAACCAATCTAGCCTACAACTGATTTTGTGTAGTAAAAATAAAATTTGAAGAAAAAAAAAGATGTCCTTGCAATGCTGAAGCATACATGGGAAGCCTGTATATGGCAGTTTTGTTGAACTTGTCTATATTGGGTTTCAAGGTCTAAATTGATGAGGATGACTAATCAGGTCACTTCCTCAAGATTGCACCAGATCTCATTACAGATGGTTGTTAGTCACAGTGGTTGCTTGGAATTGAACTCAGGACATTAAGAGTAGCGGGCTATGTTCTTAACTGCTGAGCTACCTCTCCATTTTATGGAAATCATCTTATATATTGTCTTATTCATATGCATGGCTTATCATGCATATTATTACAATCAAATGCATCAGGGCAAAAGGACATTAACACTGAACAAAGCAATTCATTAAAAAGAGACAACCAAATATATCAGACTTTTCAGCAAGCAATACCACCTCCTTCTGGATAAATTATCTATTGAGAAAATTTTATGCAGACTCTGCTCCCTGTGACAGTGTTTTTCTCCTGTTCTTCATTTTGATTATGAACAGAATTCATTCTTGCTTTGCTATATGTGTGCTTCTTCCTTTCTTTGAATAAGACACCAACAACCTACGAGCCACAGGTACAAACAAATCACAGGAAATATTAGTGAGGGCAGTGGAAAGAAGTAAACAAGGATGAGGGCAAAACAGTATTTGCTGCTTCCAGAAATTTAAAATTTGAAATTTCTAACAAACAAGTATTCTATTTGAGCTTAGGAGGATGCAAAGAGGTGGTATTTTACCAATGATATGATACAATCATATTGAGTCTGTGAGATAGAGGGAAAAGTTAACATGAATCAGCAAACTGCAGCTTTTCAATCCAGATGTTTCCTTTCTATATGTTTCTGAGATATGGAGACTATTTTTTGGATTGTGTATAAATATACAGTGCAGTATTTTCATCATTTGCTACCTCTTCCCACTTCAAGATCTCTCATGTCTTTCCACCACTTCCTTCAAAATCCATGATGTGCAAAAGCATACTCAAGATATATATGCTTCTGAAGATGCCCATGGTTATATCAGTGTAGCAGCAGATGGCAGTTGACTTCTGGGTGTTAGTCCACCAGAAAGCAAATCCATCATGGGTGAATATTGGATAGGAAAGAACTTGAGACCACAGAGTTCAGAATGGATTTTGCTTCTGCTGTGCATTTACATGTTTTCTTCTGCTATCTTTCTCTGGTGACTGGCATGTTGTGAATGGGAGTAAAGAGATCCTCACTGCCTGTAATGAAGTATGTATATCTTTTGGAAACATCTCATTCTCCTGGGAATTTTTACTGTCCCTTAATATGAAGATGATTCTTTCCTAAGCTATATTGTCTAATTGAAAATGTTAGTTTAGCTGGGCGGTGGTGGCGTACGCCTTTAATCCCAGCACTTGGGAGGCAGAGGCAGGCGGATCTCTGTGAGTTTGCAGCCAGCATGGACACCTGGACTGCAAGAGCTAGTTCCAGGACAGGCTCCGAAACCACAGAGAAACCCTGTCTTGAAAAAAAAGTTAGTTTTTACAGAGTTTTGATGAATAAAAATAAATACAAGTATATGTTGCACAGTTAATACCTATGAATTTCACCTATGGAGCTGCATAGATCACAGCTCAAGTTAAGGATTAAGAAAAACAATCATATGCAATTAAATCTTACCATGTGTTCACAAAATATGGCAGTGTCCCACTCACTTCCAGTCTTAAAGTAATGGGCCTTAAGTTGCATCTACTGACTATTAGAGCTGTGATTATGAGGTAAACTTGTGGAACAATTACCAGTCTAGCTGCCTCAATGAAACATATGAAGCTACTAAATAATGTTGTAAAAATCAGTGTTTTTCCTCGCGTAACATTAGGAAGTTTGATTACATTGTAAATATCAAACATTCCTTGCATTTTCTATATTTCAATCACCCAATGCTCATGCACACCTTGTGATGAGTATATGAAGCAGTGATCATTTAAAATGTTACTTTGATCATTATACATTCAGAGCACAAAATCACCAGCTGGTTTTGTAAAAGACTGGGTGATTTCAAATGATCACTTAACTTGTTCAGCTACTGTGGTTCAAAGAGTTGGCTACTGCAAAGTTGTCTATTGGGAGGAATGAGGCTGCCCCAATAAACATAATCCAGAAATCACTGATCCATACACAAACCCCTCCTGAAGTTTGCTCTGTAGTTCATAAGAAATGTTCTCTAAAACAAAGAGCAGTATAGGTTTGGGGCTTTGGGAACGTTCACAATTCAAATTAACATGTCTATTGTTGTTTTTCAATTTATGTCCCCTAATTTAGCAGTCAGATTGATGAGCATATGCAGTGTAACTTCTAACACTCAGAGAAGAAGTAACCTCACAATAAACTTCCTATCCTTTAATTTTGCAACCATTCTACTCTCCCTACTGCAATGACCTCTGAGACATTGGGTGTTGGAGAGTAACACTTTGAGTCTGTGTTTTGCAACTTTGAATTTTAATTGGTTGTAGTTTTCTGTTAAGGTCTCCCTCTGTTTCAAAGAAGTTTGTCCTTGATTCAGGGTAAGAACCATAAACAGCTAAGGAATGTTCCCTGTGGGAGAAATTCTCTTCCCAAGGAAGAATACTGAAATTAGTTAGGTAATATCAAATGATCATTCCAAAACCATCCACAAAAGCAATATGATAAAGATTGTGCAGGTTATGCTTATGTATTTAGGAATATATGTCAATATTAGTATATATGCACATGTATGCACACATATTTTTATAACAATAGAAGAATAAAGGTGATGGCTTTAATGAAGAACAAGAAATTATACAGGAGAGTTTAGAGGAAAGGAAGGGAAGGGAGAAATACTGTAATTATAATATAATTCGGCAATGACAGTGCAAGTCCTGCAGATGGCAGACAAACCCTACTAAAAGTGGAATATCCATGTTAGGTTCCTGAGAAAACTAAGTGGTGCTGGAGGAGGAGGCTTGTTGGTTCCCTGCTACTTGGCCTGGAAATAATCACACAGAAGCTATATTATTAAAACATTGCTTGGCCCATTTTGTTTTAAATTGGTTTTTATTGAGCTCTACATTTTTCTCTGCTTCCCTCCTTTCCTCTCCCTCCCTTCAATTCTCTCTCAAAGTTACCATGCTCCCAGTTTACTCATGAGATCTTGTCTTTTTCTACTTCCCGTGGTTTTCTTTACTTTATGTTTAAAAATCACTTATGAGTGAGTACATGTGATAATTCTCTTTCTATGTCTGGGTTATTTCACACAAAATGATGTTTTCTAGCCCCATCCATTTGTCTGCAAAATTCAAGATGTCGTTATTTTTTTCTGCTGTGTAGTACTCCAAAAATATGAGAGTTCTAGCTTTGTATTGGTTAACTCTTACATATTAATTTAACCCATCTCCATTAATCTGTGTATTGCCACATGGCTGTGGCTTACCAGCTAAATTCTGTCTCCTGTGGGGCTTCATGGCTTCTCTCTGACTTCACCACCTTTCTCCCATTATTCAGTTTAGTTTTCCCCACCTAGCTCTGTTCCCCTATAACTCTGCTATAGGCCCAAAGCAGTTTCTTTACGCATTAATGGTATTAACAGAATACAGAGGGAAATCCTACATTAATGTGGCATTGACAACTTCTCCCCAATTAGTTTCATGAGACTGAATAGGGTTTTCAGTTTCACCAGAGCCACATAGAGGGATATTTAAGTGCTAAGATTTTTAAAAATCTCATTCTTTATTTTGTACTTTACTGTTGGAAGTAGTAGCTTAATTTTGAACCTTTCTCTCCTCTGGCTTCTCTGGATTGCTAAATATATATATATATATATATATATATATATATATATATATATATGTGTGTGTGTGTGTGTGTGTGTGTGTATAAACTAAATTATGCCTCCTCATATATATGCTGAATTCTTACCTTCAATCTGAGTATATTTGGAAAAACTATTTAAGAAGGAATGATGTTCATGATAAACGCTACAGGTGTCAATTAACCCCACATTATTAGTGATGTGAACAAAAGAGTCCACAACAATCTCTGTGTCACTGATGCCAGGTATTAGGAAAGATAGTGCAAGAATCAGGCAAGGAATAGCTAACTACTATGAGGGTCTGTTTCACACACATATCATGAAAATCTTCCTAGTACTTCATTCTGGACTGTCAAGGTTCCTATATACTAAGAAAATGAATTTGTGTTATTTAAGCCTCTGGGTTCCAATGCTTTGTTCATACTTGTGTACAATCTTAACTCTCCTTGTCCAGATCAGCACCAGAAGACCCTTTTGTTCATAATAATCTTTGCTTTTTTTTTCTTTTACTCTGACCCTGGTGAGGAAGGAAAGGAAAGCTTCATTCTCACTGTGTTTACTTTAGTCACAAGTGTTTCCTTCCAAGAGAGGGTGTTTCCTTGTTTAGCTTCCAATCATAATCACATGAACTGAATGAAATTATTGCATTGTTGATCACACAAATATTTGTGTGATGATCACATAAACTGCAGTTGGTGCTCTTGCATGCCCACACTCTCCAGTGGCTTTTATATGTCTCATGATGCAGGGTCACTGTTCTTTGTAGGGCCAAATGAAACTACGAGTGCTTCATGCTAGCACAAGAAAATTCAAGCTTGTAGATGCAGAACATCATGTCATTCATTTTAACGAAAAACATAATGTCTTCCTGGCCAGGATGGTGCACTTTAGAAGCATGCATCTCTAACACCAACTTGCCAGGAAGCCCACAGTATCACTCCTCTTCTTTTCACTGGTGTTTTAATATTGCTTCTAAGGCTTGTTTTATTCATTAGCTACAGAGAGTCTCAAGCAGTAAGCTTCCAATACTTCTCAGTCTCCTAAGATTATCTTCTCAAAACAAAGTTATGTATTCAGATCCTGAAGCTGCTAATACTCTGGATTGCTGGTAAAGACAGAAAGGAGAGGAGAGCCAGCATTGGGAACCTTCATCTAGCGATGGATGGAGATCAAGACAGAGACCCACACTGGAGCATCAGACTAAGCTCCCAAAGTCCCTATGAGGAGCAGAAGGAGGGCGAACATGAGCATGGAAGTCAGGACCACGAGAGGTGTACCCATCCACTGAGACAGTGGGGCTGATCTATTGGGAGCTAACCAAGGCCAGCTGGACTGTGACTGAAAAAGCATGGGATAAAACCGGACTCTCTGAACATGGCGGACAATGAGGGCTGATGAGAAGCCAAGGACAATGGCATGGGGTTTTGTTCCTACTTCATGTTCTAGCTTTGTGGGAGCCTAGCCAGTTTGGATGTTCACCTTCCTAGACCTGGATGGAGGGGAAAGGTCCCTGGACTTTCCACAGGGCAGGGAACCCTGATTGCTCTTCGGACTGGAGAAGGAGGGGGAGAGGATTGGGGGGAGGGGGAGAGGGGCGGGAGGAGGGGGAGGGAAATGGGAGGCTGGGAGGAGGCAGGAATTTTTTTTTCAATAAAAAACAAAAAGACAGAAAGGAAATTGAGAATGAGAATGCAGAGAGAGGGTGAGATATAGGTTGCAGTGGTCTAACACTTTACTGCCCACATGTGAAATGGCAGGTCTTGACTACCAGAATGCATTTGTGAGATTCAGATCTGTGAAAGTGTGATGTCAGATGGGACAGTGTCTCTGATACTGGGAAGATTTTGACCCAGACATAATTAGATGGGCTGGTCTTTATTACCTTAAGAATCCCTTCAGAATCATGTTTTCACATTTTGTGCAAAGAATGTTTTTGGATATATAGACAAACATTTCATCCAAAATATGAAAGGATTTCAGTTGAAATAAATAACATAAAGGTAGTCTTAAATGTTTTCTCCAAGTTTCCCTCATCCTCCCCTTCTCACTTTTCTCTCCCCATCCCCCGATAATCCCATCCCACCCCTCCCCCAATATCCCAGAATTTCTCCCCGGCAATTTTGTCTACTTCCCATAGTCAAGAGAATAATTATATGTTTTTCCTTGGGTTCACCTTCTAATTTAGCTTCTTTAGGTTCACCAATTATATACTCCGTGACCATTATTTATGGCTAGAAACCAATTATGAGTGAGTACATCCCATGTTCATCTTTTTGGGTCTGGGATACCTCACTCAGGATAGTGTTTTCTATTTCCATCCATTTGCATGCAAAATTCGAGAAGTCATTGGTTTTTACCGCAGCGTAGTACTCTAATGTGTATATATTCCACACTTTCTTCATCCATTCCACCATAGAACCTTCATCTGGTGATGGATGGAGATAGTCACAGAGACCCACACAGGAGCACCGGACTGAGCTCCCAAGTTCCCAATGAGGAGCGGAAGGAGGGAGAACATGAGCAAGGAAGTCAGGACCATGAGGGATGCACCCAACCACTGAGACAGTGTGGCTGATCTATTGGGAGCTCACCAAGGCCAGCTGGACTCTGACGGAAGAAACATGGGATAAAACAGGACTCTCTGAACATGGCGAACAATGGGGGCTGATGAGAAGCCAAGGACAATGGCCCTGGGTTTTGATCCTACTTCAAGTTCGGGCTTTGTGGGAGCCTAGCCAGTATGGATGTTCACCTTCCTAGACATGGACGGAGGGGGGAGGACCTTGGACTTTCCACAGGGCAGGGAACCCTGACTACTCTTTGGACTGGAGAGGGAGGGTGAGAGGAGTGGGGGGAGGGGAGAAGGGTGGGAGGAGGGGGAGGGAAATGGGAGGCTGGGGGGAGGCGGAAACTTTTTTTTTCTTTTTCTCAATAAAAAAAATAATAAAAAAATGTTTTCTCATGAATTTTCCACAAGATTTCCTAATCTCTTATTATTTCAGCTTCAATTAGTGATGTTTGTGATGACCCAGACTTCCTTTTCCTTGATGATTTCTCATGAAGAGACAGCCCTTATCTCATGCATGTCTAGTTACAAACTCTAGTTAGACAGTTATGGCAACACCATTTTTAATTGATACATACAGAAGCCAGGCAAGTCACCATGGCTCGTTTTCTAGGAGGCTTTGAACCAGGAATTTAGGGTTCCTGTCTGTATCAGTGGAGAGTCAGAGACATTCTTCACACTGAAAGTCAGCAGGGAGGAAGCGAAAGTTCTTGCAGTTTATTACTCTGTCTAAGTTACTCATGTTCCACATACAGTGAGAAAGACAGAACAAAACTTCATTGCCTACTGTAACCCTATTGTCAAATGTGTTGCTTGTCTCAAAAGAAGACAGCACATTGTATCTCTGTAGCATATTATTTTTATCTCGGTTTCCATTATTTTTTGTGGAAGATTCACTGAAGTATTGAAAAAGAGTCATTTTAAGATTATGAATTATCATTTTCTTTCAGAGAATTATGTTTTTACCTTGTATTTTATTATTATTGTTTTATGGTTTGATATCTATTAATTTTACAGAAATGATACCTGTGTTAATTGTTTTGGTTAGTTTCCATAATGATATTTCTTGTGGAAATTTTTTTCTGATGTACTCTGGATACACTACATTGGATTGGGATCAGTTTGTGCACAGTGGGTAGCATATGTTTAATATTTTTAATAATGATGAACATTAGCAATATCTATGCCATAGAACTACAGAACATTGCTTCCCTTGACTTTTTAATATGCAGTGTTCTCATTACCAGAATGCAATTTCCAAATAAAGAAATAAAATTAAACATAACTGACATAAAGACAATCTACTGAACATTCCATCTTAACACTAATGAATATACATGCTCAGAAGTCCATAAAACTTCCCTATAAATTAGACACATTAGGACACAGAGAAAATCTCAACAACATAGGAAAAGTTAAATAACATCTTACTTTCTATTTTTCCACTGAACCACAAAACAATGATGAGTCCTATTAAACAGGCCCACTGTTACAGTAGGGGCTATAAAATAAAGAGGATAACAAAATATTGGACTTAAGTATCCTTTCATAAAACAAAATCCATAATCGGAAATATTTATTGGGAACAAGAACTTGTGACTAAGATAGTTACAGATTCTACGAAAGAAACTAAAATTGTCCTTATGTTTATAAAATACATGCTATGTTTGTCATCTAAAGTTTTTCAGCAATCAAAAGAACTAAAACCAATAATGTAAGTAAGAAAGTATTTGACACAAATTTTAAGTGAAACCATTTGAATAAGCAATTTGAACTACTACTTGATAATCAATGATGTGGATATTAAGCAAACAAGAAAGAAATCTTATGTACGAAGTAAGAGACTCTTTATAAAATAGTGTAAACAAAAAGTAGTTAATTGGAAAAAAATATTTTTAAGTTCATCAGGAATTGAAAGAATAAATGTGTACCCTTTTTATACCTTAATCAATGGAAAATAATTTATTATAAAGAAATAATATTTTTCCACTCCCGAGTATCCTCTTATAATTGATGCTTATTTAGTAACAATAAGAGTGATAATCATTTATATTACCATATTCTTTTATTTATCATTATGTTATGGCCACAGTCTCTTTATGTCCTAGGAATATAGACCTCTATTGCAATCATTCAATAAAAAAGTATAGCTTTTTCACATTTTTTACAAAGGTGTTCTGATAATATAGTCATCTAGAGAAGAAGACATGTCATATGAGATTCTAGAAATTAAAAATGACCATTAATCCAGAGTAAGAACAAACTTCAGAGTTTGTTTGATGTATTCAGTAAAGAAAAATTATCAAAAAAAACTTTTGAAACTTGTGCATATACTGAAGATCTTCATCTTGACAAATACAACACAGATGCTTTTTTCTACCATGTGTTTCTTTATTCACATAATTCACTATTTGAAATTTTACACTAAACATTCATGGTTCTTTGAACAAAAATGTTATAAATTGTACATTGAATATAAATCTCTGTGTTCACCTAAATGATTTCTGTATATTCATTTGTGAAAAATCTGGGACTTTTAAATTAGTATGATTTTTTTTAACGTGAATGAATTTGTATTTTTCATTTTTATTAATATATTATTTACACATTTTTAAAATTTTAATTATTTATTTTACTTTCAGACCAGTTTCACCTCCCTCCCATTCCTTTCCCCAAACTTCCCATTGCTCCCCTCCCCAATGAACTCCTCCTCTCTTTCTGCTCAGAAAGGTGCTGGCCTCTCATGTGTATCAGCAGAGCATGGTAACAAATTGCAGTAAGACTAAGCATTCCCTCTTGTATTTAGTCTGGGAACGGCAACCTAGCATGATGAATAAGTTCCCAAGAGCCTGTCAAAGCATTATAGACAGCACTTGCTTTTATTTTTAGGAGCCCTACAAATAGACAAACAATACAACTGTCACATACATTTAGATGCCTGGGTTGGTCCCATATAGGCTCCTTGGTTTTTGGTTCAGGCTTTGTGAGTTCCTATGAGCTATTTTAGTTGTTTCTGTGGATTTTATTGTGAAGTCCTTGACCCCTCTGGCTCTTAAAATCCTTCCTCTTTTTCTTCAGCGGATTTCCTTGAGTTCAGCCTAAAGTGGGTATCTGCATATTTTTCCATAAGTTACTGGGTGAAGGTTCTCTGTTGACAATTGTGGTAGTTGGCACTCTAATTACAAGAGATGACCCGTTCAGGGTACCAATCAATTATTGTGAGAAATTTTAGCTGGGGTCATCGTTATAGATTCCTGGGAGTTTCCCTTGCATTATATTTCTATCTGACCTCCTATGGCCCACTGTTTATACTCATCTCTTCTTCATTGATGACGCCAATGCAATTGCTAAAATTTTCATCCCCAACTACCCCCAATCCATCCAGGAGTTCCCTTCTATTTTTCCTTCCTATGGAGATGCATGTGTTCCCCCCAACCCCATGGGGTTTCCTTCTTACCTAGCCTCTCTGGGCCTGTGAATTGTAACATGGTTATCTTTTACTTTTCAGCTAATATCCACCTATGAGTAAGTACATATCATGTTTGTCTTTCTGGCTCTGAATGATATAAAATATCATGTAAGATATTTTTCCTAGTTCCAATAATTTGTCTTCAAATTTCCTAATGTCATTTTTAATATTTAAATAATACTACATTGTGGAATATAGAATGTTTTATTTATCCATGTAGTGAAGGAGCTGCTGGGATGCGTTCCTGCCATCCGGCTCCCGGCCACCTGGCTACCTTATGCCCGAAATAACAACACACAAATTGTATTCATTTAAACACTGCTTGGCCCATTAGCTCTAGTCTCTTACTGGCTAACTCTCATATCTTGCTTTTAACCCATCTCTAATAATCTGTGTAGCACCAGTCTTACTGGGAAAGATTCAGCATGTCTGACCTGGTGGCTTGCTTCATCGTGTCTGCCCTGGAGAGGAGCGGCATGGCATCTGCCTCACTTCCTCCCAGCATTCTGTTCTGTTTTCCCCGCCTACCTATGTTCTGACCTATCAGGCCAAGCAGTTTTCTTTATTAATCAACCAATGAAACATCAGATAGATAAAGACCCTTCTACATCATTTCCCCTTTTTCTGTTTAAACTAAAAATAAGGCTTTAACTTTAACATAGCAAAATTACATATAACAAAACAGTTATCAAGCAATAATTACAGTTACAATATTTATATCTACTTTATCTTTTATCATAACTAAAAAAAACTAAAACTATCTATTTTTTAACTCCATCAAAGACTCCAGACGGATATAATATTACCTAACCAAACAAGAAATAAGAAACTCCCAAAACTCTAGAAGTGATAGAGACATCTCGCTGACTGGACAGACACCCAAAGTTCTTTTGTAGCACTGGGGCATCCATCTTTGGCCTTCAGGCCTAGAGTATCCAGAGACATTTCCATGAAGTAGGAAATTTCAAAGGCAGTTCAGTCACTATCTGCTGTGTCCTGCAGAATGTCTCACAGACTCTTTCATGAATCAGAAACCCTGAAAGATCATCTCACCTTTAGGCAAGTTCAGTAGTCCTTTTTCTGTAGGTTCTTTGTGTCCAGTTTATGCAACAGTCCAGGCAAGAGCAGTTTCTTGCCCAACTGGCTATCAAATTCCATAAGGAGCTTCTTCAATGCCCATCTTCCTCTTGAAGTAGCTGGTGCTGCCAGGAGCAGACTTCTTTCATTGTCATGAAAAGCCCTAAGTTATTAAAACATTTAAAATGTCATATTCTGTAGTCTTTGAAAGATATGAAGAATGCCTATCTGAAATATATCTATGTACACCTAGAAAATCTAGCTAACATGACTACAAGCTTGACTATCATTAATGATTCTCTATTAACAATCTATATACATTATATTTTTAAATGAACTACACAATCACAATACCTTAATCAAGATCAGAAATACATATACATATAACAAGATTGACCTTAAATTTATATCAATAAAGTCAAATCCGTATCAATGCAAATTATTCAAATCTATATCATATCCCCCTTTAAATGTAAAAGAACATTTATAAACAGTATTTAGGAATATGGGCACAGTTATTTCTCTCCAAACTGCTTCCTGCTGAATGGGGGCGCTGTTATTCAGGTCTTTCATGGTATAACCTGTGTGTTAGAAACATCTCAGTCGGCAGTTGAGTGAAGTAATTTTCTGAAGGTGTTCACAGCAACCTTTCAGGAGGGCATGGTCTATCATACCATATTGGGATAGAAGCAATCCACAGGGTCTCATCTTCTGTGAAAACAAAAAAGAAACTCTTTTCCAAAGAATCATATCCTTAGATCCAAATTCTGAAGTCAAGGTATTTTCAAAATATCTATCTTGGATTAATTCAGCAACATTTATAAACAAATATCTTTTAGCAGCTGTTGCTCCTTCCTCAGCATTCAAACAATTCAAATAGAGCATAATAGCATACGGTATCAAGATTCTCTTTGTATTTTCCATCTTTGTGTGGCTTCATGTTAACCTCTATTTCATTTATTTTTACTGTTACTTTTGAGACAGGTTCTCTGTATATCTTTGTCCTGGAATAACTCTGTAGACCAGGCTGTCCTTGAACTCTCACAGATCCATCTGTCTCTGCCTCCCAGGCATTGGGATTAAAGGTGTGTTTTGCCACACCTTGAGGTCACAGAGGTCAATCTACCTCTGCCTACCAAGTGTTGGAATTAAAGGTGTGTACCACCACACCCAAACTACTCTCTTTCTTTCTTATTCTTTTTTACTTTAAGAATTTTTCCTTTAGCCTGCATCTCTTTTTAACACATTGTAAGCAATTTAGAGGTTTTCTTTGTCTTTGAATCTCTTTTTACTGTATATCTCTCTTTTTCTGACCACACGAGTCTTTAATTTGCCAAGCAATATTGGTAAGATTAAAGCCATGGCTTTGGTGGCTGGATCAAGCCCATTCCTTAGCTTTCCAGCCTCATGGTGGAGGTACCGGCTATAGCCATTTTTATTGCCACAACTGTGTGGCATTTCAAGGTCCTTGCCAGCAAGCAAGCTGCAGCATTCTGCTCACAGAACACACTCATTCAGACTGCCTGCCTGAGTCAGAGTGTCAGAGTTTGCCCTGGCAGAATGGCCCAGAAAGCCAGCATTTTAAAACAGCACAACTTTTTTCCTGCTACGGCCAAAATCAAACAAGCATTTGGTCAGCTTTTATCAACACTATTTAAGTGTTTCTTGTCAGGAACTCTTAAAGAGCTTCAGGGTTTTGCAGCTAAAGCTGAGTCAGGAAGCCTCTCTTAGATGAGAGTGCTTGCTTGCCTCTAGCAAGCAGAGCAGATCCAAGAAATTGCTGCTACTGAGAAAACATGTGTTACTCTATTCTTTCATAAGCTTTCTCAAGCTTTCTGTGGATTCAGTTATCCACATTGGGCACCATTCTGTAGTGAAGGAGTTGCTGGGCTGCATTCCTGCCACCCGGCCCCTGGCCACCTGGCTAGCTTATGCCCCGAAATAACAACACACAAACTGTATTCATTTAAACACTGCTTGGCCCATTAGCTCTAGTCTCTTACTGGCTAACTCTCATATCTTGCTTTTAACCCATCTCTAATAATCTGTGTAGCACCAGTCTTACTGGGAAAGATTCAGCATGTCTGACCTGGTGGCTTGCTTCATCGTGTCTGCCCTGGAGAGGAGCGGCATGGCATCTGCCTCACTTCCTCCCAGCATTCTGTTCTGTTTTCCCCGCCTACCTATATTCTGACCTATCAGGCCAAGCAGTTTTCTTTATTAATCAACCAATGAAACATCAGATAGATAAAGACCCTTCTACATCATATCCATTTTTCAGTTGAGGGACATCTAGGTTGTTCTGGCTACTACAAATAAAGTTGCTATGAACATAGTTGAGCAAGTGTCCTTATAGTATGATTAGGAATCCTTTGGGCATATGCCCAAGGGTTGTAACATTGGGTCTTGAGGTAGATTGATTGCAAATGGTCTGCTAAAACATGTCATTGATTTGCAAAGTGACTGTGTATAGTGATATTTTATTTATGTTTTAATAAGTAAAGCTTGTCCTTTTTTCTCTCTGGATTTTCATTATTCAGCTACAACTATACAATATTGCATTTCCAAATTACAGAGAATGAACAGCTTCTGTCCCAAAGTGGTTGTGACAATGGTCTGTTCTGTCAATTATATTTTATATAAATGCTGAATGGCCAGTAGCCAGGCAGGAAGTATTGGTGGGACAACCAGACAGGATGTAGAGGTGGGTCAATGAGAACAGGAGAATTCTGGAAAGGAGGAAGCCCATTCCTCACCAGTACTGTCCAGACACCAAAGATGAAAGATGTGACCTACCCCGCTGAAAAAGTTACTGAGCCATATGGTTAATATAGATAAGAATAATGGGCTATGTAAGTTATAAGAGTTAATAAGAAGCCGAGCTAATGGGCCAAACAGGTTATAACTTATGGAGACCTCTGTGTGATTTTCTTTGAGGCTAAACAGCTGAGGGACCTGGTGTTAGGACAGAATCCCAAACAAACAGGCCCTCATGTTACAAATGGCACCATCGTGTGGACAAATGCATCCACATGTTACAAAAGAGCTTGGAAAGTAATTCTAGAGAGAAAAGAATAGAGTAAAGCATAGCTTATTGATAGCAGCAATTTCTCTGGGGGGTCTGCTTGCTAGAGGCAAGCACTCTCATTTAAGAGAGGCTTCCTGACTTAGCATTAGCTGAAAAACTTTGCACCTTTTTAAGAGGTCCTGCCACAAAACACTTAAATAGTGTTGATAAAAGCTGCCAGCATATTTTTTGGTTTTTAGCCACAGCAGGAAAAAAACTATGCTGTTTTAAAATGCTAGCTTTCTGTGCCATCCTGCCAGGGAAACTCTGACTCTTTCAGGCAGGTGGTCTGACTATGGAGCATTTGAGTGTGGCTTGTGAGGATACTGCTGCAGCTGGTTTGTTGGCAGGGACCATGAAACACCATATAGTTGTGGCAATAAACATGACTACAGCCGCAACCTCAGATATGGGGTTGAAATCTTAGATAGCTAAGGAATGGGTTGGATCTAGCCATCAAACCCACAGCTTAATACTCTTGATATTGCTTAGCAAATCAAGATTCATATGGCCAGAAAAAGAGAAATATACAGTAAAAGAAAAATTCAAAGTTGAAAAACCCTCTAAATGTTTTACATTATGTTAAAAGTATATGTAAACTAAAGGTTAAAGTCCTTAAAATAAAAAAAGAAAGAAAGATAGTATTTGGGTGTGGTGGTACACACCTTTAATCTCAACACTTGGTAGACAGAGGTAGGAATACCTCTGTGAATTCAAGGCATGGTGGCACAGTCTTTAATCCCAATGCTTTGAAGACAGAGGCAGACAGACTTCTGTGAGTTCACAGTGTTGTGGCATACACCTTTAATCCTAGCACTTCGGAGGCAGAGACAAGAAGGTCTCTCTCTGTGAGTTCAAGGAAGCCTGGTCTACAGAGTTAGTTCCAGGCCAAAGATGTACAGAAGACCTGTCTCAAAAATTAAAAGTAAAAATAAAATAATAGAAGTAAAACAACACCACATAAAGATGGAAAATACACAGAGAGTCTGGATACTGTATGTTATCATGCTCTCTTTGAATTGTTTGAATGCTGAGGTCAGAGCAAGGACTGCTAAAAGATATTTGTTTATAAGTGCTGGTAAATTAATCCAAGATAGGTATTTTGAAAATTTCTTGATATCAAAATTGAAGTCAAAATATATGTTACTTTTGAGAAGAGGATTTGCTTTTGTTTCCACAAGAAATGAGAGGCTGTGGATTCATTCTGAGTTAAGAAAAATCAGCTTTAATCAACAAAGACTACCTGAGAAATCTCTGGTAGGAACAGATGGCCCAGATGTCTGAGTTCTACATCCAGAATGGGTTCAAGACTGCTGCCTGAGATGATCAAGACTCACAGGATACTCCAGTCAGGACTTGTTCATAATCCTAAATTTTCTTCAGGTCCCCATAATATTATCATTGCCCCATCAGCAGGAAGTAGCCTGAAACAGTATGCCAACATTCCCAAATAATGATCTATGGATATTTTCCTTTGTTTAAAAAAAAAGAGGGGGAAGTGGTATGGGGAATGATATGGGAATTGGTCTGTATTCTGTAAATTATATTTTAAAAAAACGCTCATTGGCCAGTAGCCAGGCAGGAAGTATAGGCGTGACATCCAGACAAGAAGTAGAGGTAGGTCAATGAGAACAGGAGAATTCTGGGAAGGAGGAAGACAATTCCTCACCAGTCCTGTCCAGACACTGAAGAAGGAAGATGTGACCTGCCCTGCTGAAAAAGGAACAGAGCCATGTGGCTAACATAGACCAGTATAATGGGCTATATAAGTTATAAGAGTTAATAAGAAGCCTGAGCTAATGGGCCAAAACATTTATAACTTATGGAGCCTCTGTGTAATTTTCTTTGGGACTAAATGGATGAGGGAACTGGGCAGGACAGAATCCCCAACAAGCAAACCCTCATGTTACAGAGAAGAGTCCTCCATCAGAGGCTCTATATGTCTCTAGGGAAAGACCTACACAATGAAAGCAGAATTCTCAATTACTTCTTAGATCGGTGGATATTGAGATAGTATCTTAATGCATTTTTTAGAACACAATGCACTGTGGGAATGAGTGCACCTAACAAATAATCATTAAAATAAGAAAGATGTCAAACATTCAAATTATGACAAATGGACTTCATTCTACTATCTAAGGAGTAGATGGAAATGTTATGGTGTAGGAGATTCTTATGTATTTGTGTTGCTTCGTTGGTTAAATAAAGGACTGCCTTGATGTTTTGATAGGAAAGCCCTTAGGTGGATGGAGTAGACAGAACAGAAGGATGGGAAGAAGAAAAAATGAGGTAGACACCATGAAGCTTTGGCCTGAGACGGACATAGGTTAGAATCGTTCCTGGTAAGACACAACTTCGACCTTGTGATGCTACACAGATTATTAAAAATGAGTTAGATCAAGATGTGAGAGTTGGTCAATAAGAGGATAAAAATAATGGGTCAGGCAGTAATTAAATTAATACAATTTCTATGTGCTTATTTCTGCTATAAGCTAGCCAGGCGGTGGGATGTGTCCCTCTCCCCTCATACTATAGAGTGGCGCCCTTTGTCGATAACTAATACCAAGTAAACCCTGAGTTTGAATATATGCTAGATGGGTGGCAGGATGTGGCCCACTCCCCTCATACTGTAGAGTGATGCCCTTTGTCAATAACTAATACCAAGTAAAACCTGAGTTCGAGTATATGCTAGACGGGTGGCAGGATGCGGCCTGCTCCCCTCATACAACTATGTTATATAATCTAGTCTTAAATTTCAGAATCTGGAGGTACAAACATACATACATAAATTTACATACCCTGATATGCTCCTATATACAGTAGTTCAATGGAAAAAATAAAAAAAATCATATTTCAAAGCATCATATATTTAATACTTCTTTCAGTATTAGTGGACAGAATTAAAGCATTGTGCATTCTTTTTAATATCTCTTGTAGTCTTTTTGATGACTCCCTCAAAGAAAATACTATTACCACATAATTTAGGTTCACACTTGTCATTGATTTTCAGGTCAATCATTTTTTTAATATTTCCACGTTCCTATTCATTCTAACACAACTCTTCTGTCTGTCGTGATTATCCGGTACTGAATGGATTTCATTTTAACCATGCCTGATTTCTATCACTTACAGAATGGTTGTCTGTGCTTGTAAAACCCTAACTTCCTCCCATATAAACTCACACTAAGGCCATTATTTCATATATATATATATATATATATATATATATATATATATATATATATTCTGAATCACATTAATATATTCTGAATCACATTATAATTCTAAATCCCCTTGTGTCTTACATGCTTCTCTTAACAAAGAGCTGATATCATTCTGCCTTAAAACTAAAAGACATATCCTATCATTATTTGCAAGACTTGGTGCTCACAGTATTTCTAAGTTTAGAAACCATTGTACATTCATGGACAATGAATGACAATTCTGAGAGAAACTCATACATTTAAAGACAGTTGTAGAGGAAGGGGTACCCTCATCCATTGCTGGTGGGAATGCAAACTTGTGCAACCACTTTGGAAATCAGTGTTTCAGTTTCTCAGGAAATTCAGGATCAACCTACCCCTGGACCCAGCAATACCACTCTTGGGAATATACCCAAGAGATGCCCTATCATATGACAAAAGCATTTGTTCAACTATGTTCATAGCAGCATTATTTGTAATAGCCAGAATCTGGAAACAACCTAGATGTCCTTCAATGGAAGAATGGATGAAGAAAGTGTGGAATATATACACATTAGAGTACTACTCTGCCATTAAAAAAAACAATGACTTCTCGAATTTTGCATGCAAATGGATGGAAATAGAAAACACTATCCTGAGTGAGGTAACCCAGACCCAAAAAGAGGATCATGGGATGTACTCACTCATAATTGGTTTCTAGCCATAAATAAAGGTAACTGAGTCTATAATTTGTGATCCTAAATAAGCTAAATAAGAAGGTGAACCCAAAGAAAAACATATAGTTATTATCCCTGCTATGGGAAATAGACAAGATTGCTGGGCAAAAAATTGGGATCTTGGGGGTGAGGTGGGATGGGGGTAAGGGGAGATGGGAAGAGAAAAGTGAGAAGGCGAGGATTGGGGGAACTTTGGGAAACAGGATGATTGGGGATAAAACAAGGTTGGATAGAAGAGCAGGGAATCACATAACTTAATTAAGGGAACCACCTTAGGGTTGGTAAAAGACATGAACCTAGAGTGGCTCCCAGGTGCCCAGGGCAATGTCCCCAGTTAGTTCCTTGGGCAGCTGAGGATAGGGAACCAGAAATGACCCTATCCTGTAGGCATAAGTCACGAACAATGCCACATCAGTCTGGAATTATAATTAATAGGGTGGTATTTATTTAAAGAGGAAAAAACTTACAGATCACCTTAGTTATGATAAAGATTATTGTAATTTTTACTTGATAACTGTTTTGTTATATGTAATTTTGCTATGTTAAAGTTAAAGCCTTTCCTTTTTGTTTAAACAGAAAAAGGGGAAGTGATGTGGGAGTGTCATATATCAATCTGTTGATTTCATTGGTTAAGTAATAAAGGAACTGCTTGGCCCTCATAGATTAAAACATAGGTGGGAGGAGTAAATAGAATGAATGTCGGGAGGAAGAGGAAGTGAGCTCAGACTCGACAGCTCTGCTCTCTGGAGCAGAGAACCCATGCTCGGCTCTTTCTGGCAGAGGAGATAGCTCTGCTCTCTGAGGCAGACAGACACGCGATGAAGCTCCGACCCAGGATGGACGTAGGCTAGAATCTTCTGGGTAAGCTCACCTAGCGGTGCTACACAGATGATTAGAAATGGGCTAAATTAATATGTGAGAATTAGCCTAGAAGAGGCTAGATAGAAATGGGCCAAGCAGTGTTTAAATGAATATAGTTTGTGTGTTGTTATTTCAGGCATAAGCTAGCAGGCGGCTGGGGTGCTGGGGATGCAGCCCCGCCGCCCTTATTACAACAGAATGGCATCCAGACGTGTGGACAACTGAATCCACTGAAAGCCTGAGAAAGCTTGGGAAAGAGTAAAGCATGTTTCTTGGTAGCAGCACTCTCTCAGGTCTACTCTGCTTGCTAGAGGCAAGCAAGCACTCTCAATAAGAGAGGCTTCCTGACTCAGCTTCAGCTGCAAAACCCTGCAGCTCTTAAGAGGTCCTGCCATGAAACATTTAAATGGTGTTGATAAAAGCCGACTGAATGCTTGTTCGTTTTCAGCAGTAGCAGGAAAAAACCTGTGTTGTTTTAAAATGCCAGCTTTCTGGGCCATCCTGCCAGGGCAAACTCTGACTGTTTGAGGCAGGAAGGCCAGCTACAGAGAGAGGACTTGAGTGTTGTCTGTTGCAGCTTGTTTGATGGCAAGGACCTTGAAACACTGTAGACTTGTGGCACTGAATGTGACTCTGGCCGGTACCTCAGCCACAAGGTGGGAATGGCAGAAAGCTAAGGAATGGGCTACATCTAGCCTGCAAAGCCACGGCTTTAGTCCTACTGATATTGCTTGGTAAATTAAAGACTCATGTGGTCAGAAAAAGAGAGATATACAGTAAAGAGAAATTCAAAAACGAAGAAAATGTTTAAATGATTTACAGTGTGTTAAAAATATATGTAGACTAAAAGTTAAAGTTCTTAAAGTAAAAAACAAAAAAAGGAAGAAAGAAAGTAGTTGGGTGTGGTAGTACACACCTTTAATCCCAACACTTGGGAGGCAGAGGGAGATTGACCTCTGTGACTTCAAGGTGTGGTAGCACTAGCCTTTAATCCCAGTGCCTAGAAGGCAGAGACAAACAGATCTCTGTGAGTTCAAGGCTTAGTAGCATACACCTTTAATCCCAATGCCTGGGAGGCAGAGACAGGCAGATCTCTGAGAGTTCAAGGGCAGCCTGGTCTACAGAGTTATTCCAGGACAAAGATACAGAGAATATAAAATAAAAGTAAAAATAAACTAAATAGAGGTTAAAATAAAGCGTACAAAGATGGAAAATACACAGAGAATCTTGATACTGCATGCTATTATGCTCTCTTTGAGTTGTTTGAATGCTGAGGAAGGAGCAACAGCTGCTAAAAATATTTGTTTATAAATGCTGCTGAACTAATCCAACATAGATATTCTGAAAATGCCTTGATTTTTAAATTTGGATCTAAGGATATGATGTTATGGAAAGGAGTTTCTTATTTTGTTTTCACAGAGGATGAGACCCTGTTCATTTCTTCTATTCCGATATGGTATGATGGACCACGCCCTCCTGAAGTGTTGCTGTGAACATCTTCAGAAAATTCCTTTGCCCAACTGCCAACTGAGATGAAACTAGCACACAGGTTATACCATGAGAGACCTAATTAACAATGCCCCCATTCAGCAGGAAGCAGTTTGGAGAGAAAAAACTGCATCCATGTTCCCAAATATTGTTTATAACTGTTCTTTCACATTTAAAGGGGGATATGATATAGATATGAATAATTTGCATTAGTATAGATTTTGCTTTATTGATAGAGATTTAAGGTCAATTTTGTTATATGTATATGTATTTCTGATCTTGATTAAGGTATTGTGATTGTGTTGTTCGCTTAAAAATGTAGTGTATATAGGTTGTTAATGGATAATCAATAATAGTTAAGCTTGTAGTCATGTTAATTAAGATTTTCTAGATATACATAGATATATTTTAGATAGGCATTCTTCATATTTTTCAATGATTATAGAATATGGCATTTTAAATGTTTTAATAACTTAGGACTTTTTATGACAATGAGACACTCTGCTCCTGGCAACACCAATCTACTTCAAGAAGAAGATGGGCATCGAAGAGGATCCTTATGGAGTTTGATAGCCATTTGGGCAAGAAACTGCTCTAGCCTGGACTATTGCATAAACTGGACACAGAGAACCCGCAGAGAGAGGACTACTGAACTTGCCTAAAGGTGAGATGATCTTTCAGGGTTCCTGATTCGTGAAAGAGTCTGCAAGACATTCTTCAGGACAAGCAGATAGTGACTGCCTTTAAAATTTCCTGCTTTGTAGAAATGTCTTCTGGAAACTATGGTCCTGTAGGCCAAAGATGGATGCTCCAACGGTACAGAGGAACTTTGGGTGACTGTCCAGGCAGCAAGATGTCTCTGTCATTTCTAGAGTTTGAAAGTTGCTTATTTCTTGTTTGCTTAGGTAATATTGTATCTTTCTGGAGTCTTTGATGGAGTTAAGAATAGTTAGTTATAGTTATAGTTTTCCTTAGTTATGATAAAGATTATTGTAATTTTTACTTGATAACTTTTTTGTTATATGTAATTTTGCTATGTTAAAGTTAAAGCCTTTCCTTTGTGTTTAAACAGAAAAAGGGGAAGTGATGTGGGAGTGTCATATATCAATCTGTTGATTTCATTGGTTAAGTAATAAAGGAACTGCTTGGCCCTCATAGGTTAAAACATAGGTGGGAGGAGTAAACAGAATGAATGTCGGGAGGAAGAGGAAGTGAGATCAGACTTGACAGCTCTGCTCTCTGGAACAGAGAAACCATGCTCAGCTCTCCCTGGCAGACGAGATAGCTCTGCTCTCTGAGGCAGACAGACACGCGATGAAGCTCCAACCCAGGATGGACGTAGGCTAGAATCTTCCGGGTAAGCGCACCTAGCGGTGCTACACAGACGATTAGAAATGGGCTAAATTAATATGTGAGAATTAGCCTAGAAGAGGCTAGACAGAAATGGGCCAAGCAGTGTTTAAATGAATCCAGTTTGTGTGTTGTTATTTCAGGCAAAAGCTAGCAGGCGGCTGGGGTGCTGGGGACGCAGCCCCGCCGCTCATTATTGCAACACTATCCTATAGCCATACTGATGAATATCTTGCATATCACCATAGAACCTTCATCTAGCGATGGATGAAGATTGAGACAGAGATCCACACTGAAGCATCGGACTAAGCTCCCAAAGTCCCAATGAGGAGCAGAAGGAGGGAGAACATGAGCATGGAAGTCAGGACCACGAGAGGTGCACCCATCCACTGAGACAGTGGGGCTGATCTATTGGGAGCTAACCAAGGCCAGCTGGGCTGTGACTGAAAAAGCATGGGATAAAACCAGACTCTCTGAACATGGCGGACAATGAGGGCTGATGAGAAGCCAAGGACAATGGCATGGGGTTTTGTTCCTACTTCATGTTCTGGCTTTGTGGGAGCCTAGCCAGTTTAGATGTTCACCTTCCTAGACCTGGATGGAGGGGAGAGGACCCTGGGCATTCCACAGGGTAGGGAACTCTGACTGCTCTTCAGACTGGAGAGGGAGGGGGAGAGGAGTGGAGGGAGGAGGAGAGGAGCGGGAGGAGGGGGAGGGTAATGGGAGGCTGGGGGGAGGCAGGAATGTTTTTTTCAATAAAAAAAGACAGTAACACTTGTTAAGAGGAGTCAGTTAAAAATAGGAAGACTCAGAGGAACATGCAGTATTGATATAATCTTAGATACAATTCCTGAATCTAGGAAGAAAATTTATATGCACAAATGGAAAGGAAGAAACTCCATGACCTTGGATACTCTTGATATAAGTAATTTCTATATAGTTAAGTGATCTTAAATAAGTAAAATTACATTGATTACCCAAAAGGATGATTTAAATATAAGAGATTCTGGTCTTCCTGACAAATATCATCTTCAAAATGTATTCTATAACTTTTTTGAGAATCGTTATGAGCAAGAAACTTCATGGCAAGTTGTGGAGCTCAATGGATACATCTACACAGCACTCTAATACCCAAGGCTCAGAAAACATTTCTGGAAATGCTGGTGAAGAGATTGTGGGAGTCATAAGATCACAGAGTCTGCTGTGAGATTTTGCCTCTTGGTAACTTCAGGAGAAATACATGTAAGGTATCACCAATATTATTAATCAAATGTAAACTGAACAGGGAAGACACCAAAAATTTGCCAAAGTGAATATGGAAAGTCCACGAGTCCCTAGTTCTCCACAAAGAATTAAAGATATAGAGTAATGCTGGCAGAAGTAGAGGTACTACTTCCCAGGAAAGAGCACACCAATTGATTTCCTATGGCCAAATGATTAGCCCTCAAATAATATATACAAGTAAAATTAAATGGATTTATCATTTTGTATTTATGAATGTTTATGTATCCACAATGCTTGGATACATAAAAGGATAATGTAGCCTGGCAATGGTGGCACACACCTTTAATCCCAGCACTTGGGAGGCAGAAGCAGGTGGATCTCTGTGAGTTCATGGCCAGCCTGGTCTACAAGAGCTAGTGGAGGACAGTCTCCAAAGCTACAGAGAAACCCTCTCTCAAAAAACCATGAAAATGTAATGAAAAATAAGCCATTAATTTGAAAAAGAATAAAGGTGGTTGTAGGGAGTATTCAAAGAAAGAAAAGGGAGAAAAATGCACTAATTAAAATACATACCCATATATAAATAGAAAAAAATAAATAGCTACATTGGCTCATTAATACCTACAATTACCTATAAAATGGCCTTATAATGATTTATGTTCTTTCTAGAACTGTACTATATTGACAGCCTCTGTCAACATGGGTAACATAACAAGAAACTTCTACATTATATAAAACAGAAATCAAAATAAAGTTCAAGTAATAGACCAGTGCTGTTCTTTGTTGTCCAAAGATGAGTTCTTGACCTATAAATAAACATATACTGCCCCTCTGATCTGAGACATAAGACAACAACAGGCCTATAATGAATCTTTTGGGCTTTCCTGGGGCTATGCCCCACCATTGCTGATTTGCATGTGCCCAGAGCACAGCCCACTGTACCGATAACTTCTCCATAGACAGGTCATACCCTGTGCTGGACACAGCCTAACACTCATCACAGACTGACATGATGATCTCCACACCTCTTCTGTGGTTGCTGTTACTCTGGCTTTCAGGTAAGGAAGACAACACTGAAAATCTATTAATTTGAGTGTGATCAGTCCTTCATTGTCTCCATGAAAGTTTTTTTTAGCATAATTAATTGTGTGGGAAACTTGTTTCAATTTCCAACTTCAGGTGCCAGATGCAACATCCAGATGACCCAGTCTCCAGACTCTCTTCCTGTGTCTCTGGGAGACAGTGTCACCATGACATGCCAGGCCAGTCAAAACATTAACAATTATTTAGCATGGTATCAGCAGAAACCAGGGAATCCTCCCAAGCTCCTGATCTATTATGCAAACAGCTTGGCCGATGGGGTCCCAACGAGGTTCAGTGGCAGTGGATCTGGGACACAGTTTTCTCTCAAAATCAGTGGCCTGAAGTCTGAAGATGTTGCAACTTATTACTGTCAACAGCATAACAGTTACCCACCCACAGTGATTCAAGTCATGACAAAAATTACCCAGGAAAACAGAAGTGAGAGGCCAGGCTGACCAAATTGTTTCTTCTTGTTTCTGCAGCTGCTGATTCTGTTTATTAAGTTATTAAGGTCAATATGATATTTTTTTGCAGAGGTTAGAGGAATTTTTCTATGACATAAATCTCTGTCTTCTTTCCAAACAGGAACATTAAAATCACAAGTCTTCATTTCATTACCTGCATAAAAAATGTTTTCCTGAGTAACAGAAAAATATGAACAGCTAAAATTCATACAATAGAGTTGTTAACACACACATGCACCCACACAATCACAAACATACAATCAAAGGCAGCTGGGGTAATCTTTGCAAGATTATTATTATCTAACTATGTTAGAATCAAACTATGTTAAAATCCAAAGGAAGAAAGCTCAAATGGTGGCTTATTGGTTAAGAGCACTGGGTACTTTCCTTTAGGAGCTGGGTTTGATTTCCAACAGCCACATTAATGCCAGAAACTGCATGTAACAACAGTTCAGAAGTATCTCTTCTGGCCTCCAATGGCATTGTAGTAGTATGGTACACAAACATATATAATGGTAAAAAAACAATATTCATAAAATAAAAATAAATAAGTTTTAAATATTTGAAAAACTCCAAAGGACTAGCATTTGGTTAAAATGGTACTAGAAACAGACTATTCTCAGAATCTATACTCCATTTTTTTTTCTGAAAACAAGTTGTTATGAGAACATGATTCTCAGCTATGGTGTCAAATTTTATATCATGCGAATGGAAGGGAGGAGTTTCTTTTTACCTGTTTGTTTCCTTTCTCTCATTGCAAGGAGGGCAGATGTCTTAGTTAATTTCCTATTGTTGTGACATGACACCAAGACCAAGTCTATTTATAAAAGAAATAATTCAATTTGGGTCTTTCATTTCTAGAATGTTAACCCAGGACCAACATTGTAATAAGCATGGCATCAGGCAGAAAGGCAGGGCTCTGGAGCAGTAGGTAACTGTATACTTCTTTATCTGTAAGTAAGAGTCGGTGCAAGACAGAGAAATAACTGGGGATGGCTTGAGCTGTGGAAATCTCAAAGAACACACCAAGTGCCATACCTCCTCCAACAAAGACACAACTTTTGATCTTTCTTGTAGGGTTCCAAAACAGGGACCAAGTAGTATAATATGTGTACCTATGGGCGATATTCTCATTTAAAGTACCATAGCAAATGTCAAGCTCCAAATTATAAAGAAAAGGAAAGATTAGATAAGAAAAACTTTAAGAAAAGATTGAGTCAAAATGGCCAGGTATGTGTAGAGGTAGCTTAGCGCACATGGACCCCATTGAGAAAGATTTGCAAGCACATTCCTCTCCAAACAAAACAGTTATCAACTAGAGCTATAATTTCATTAAGTTTCATTCACTCCACTCTCTAATCAAAGAAAACAATTCATTCCAATTTTGCCTTCATAATAGCCTCAAGTATGGCCAAGTACATCAAGAAGGAAAGACCAAAATAGGAGTAGTTAATCAATCTAGCCTACAACTGACTTTGTGTAATAAAAATGAAATTTGAAAAAACAAAAAAGATGTCCTTGCAATGCTGAAGTATACATGGGAAGCCTGTATATGGCAGTTTTGTTGAACTTGTCTATATTGGGTTTCAAGGTCTAAATTGATGAGGATGACTAACCAGGTCACTTTCTCAAGATTGCACCAGATCTCATTACAGATGGTTGTTAGTCACAGTGTGATTTTTGGGAATTGAAGTCAATACCTTAAGAACAGCAGGCTATGCCCTTAACTGCTGAGCTGTCTCTCCATTTTATGGAAATCATCTTATATATTGTCCTATTCATATGCATAGCGTATCATGCATATTATGACAATCAAATACATCGGGGGGAAAAAGGATATTAACACTGAACAAAGCAATTCATTAAAGACAGACGACCATATATATCAGAATTTTCAGCAAGCAATACCACCTCCTTCTGGATAAATTATCTATTGAACAAATTTTATGCAGACTCTGCTGCCTGTGTCAATGTTTTTCTTCTGTTCTTCATTTTGATTATGAATAGAATTCATTCTAACTTTACTATAAGTGTGCTTTTTTTTTTCTTTGAATAAGACTCCAAGAACCTAAGAGCCACAGGCACAAACAAATCACAGGAAATATTAGTGAGGGCAGTGGAAAGAAGTAAACAAGGATTAAGGCAAAACAGCATTTGCTGCTTCCAGAATTATAAATTTGAAATTTCTAGCCGGGCGGTGGTGGCACATGCCCTTAATCCCAGCACTCGGGAGGCAGAGGCAGGCAGATCTCTGTAAGTTCGAGGCCAGCCTGGTCTACAAGAGCTAGTGCCATGACTCAGCCCCCCAGCACCCTCCCCCAGCCCTGCCCTGCTGTAAGCTAGGACCAATGCTCCAGAACAGTTTTAAGCTCCTACACTAAGGCTACCCACGCAGAGCTGTGGGTGCCTGCTGCCGGGCAGGACTCAAGGTCCACTGGAAGGGAGCCCAGCACCTCCAGCTTGTGCTCCTGGCTCTCCTGTGCTCTCCTGGACCCCGCCCCACCTGCCACTTTCTTCTTTTGTCCCCTGAGCGGCGGCCTTCTGGACGGGTGAGTGTGTGTGATCCAGGGGCGGTCTGTCCCAGGGGAGAGCACAACCCCCCCCTGCTCCTTCTGCAGGGCCTTCTTTCTTACTCACGACTCAGCCCCCAGCACCCTCCCCCAACCCTGCCCTGCTGTAAGCTAGGACCAGTGCTCCAGAACAGTTTTAAGCTCCTATACTAAGGCTACCCACTCAGAGCAGTGAGGGCCTGCCTGCCGGGCAGGACTCAAGGTCCACAGTAAGGGAGCCGGGCACATCCAGCTTGTGCTCCTGGCTCTCCTGTGCTCTCCTGGACTCAGCCCCGCCTCCCACTTTCTTCCTTTTGTCCCCGGAGCATTGGGCCACCAGGCGGCCCGGTTTAGGTGCTGAGAAGTTCCATCTGGAAGGCCTGCCTGCAGCAAGCAAGGCAGGCCCTTTGTTTACGAGCTACCCAAGCAGCACGGAGACCCAAATCGGGCACCAGGAGAGTCATCACTGGGGCACTAGGAGAGCCATCACTGGGGAGTGACATCACTGGGAAGGTACAACAGTGGGCAAGGAGACCTGATCCAGTAAAAGAAGATCCATAGAGGAGCATTCAGAGGAAGAGATGGGCAGGCACCAATGCAAGAATTCACCCAGCAATCTGAAGAACAACATGAAACCACCAGAACCCAGCGACCTCACAACAGGAGGACAGGAACACCTTAACCAAGAAGAAGCAGAAAAATTTGACTTTATGAAAGTGATTGACACCCTTAAACAGCATGTAAAAAATGCCCTGGTAGAAATAGATGAGAAGTATAACAGAAAGTTTGAAGAATTGAATAAATCAGTGAATGATACCCTAGGAAACCAAGGAAAAACAATCAAACAGATAATGGAAACAGTTCAAGACTTGAAAACTGAAATGGAGGCAAAGAAGAAAACACAATCAGAGGGCCGGCTGGACATGGAAAATTTAGGTAAATGAATAGAGACTACAGAAACAAGCATAAGCAGCAGAATACAAGAGATAGAAGAAAGAATCTCAGATGCTGAAGATAACATAGAGAAAATAAATGCCCTGATCAAAGAAAACAGCAAGTCCAACAAGTTCTCATCACAAAACATTCAGGAAATATGGGACACAATAAAACGACCAAACCTAAGAATAATTGGAGTAGAAGAAGGAGAAGAAGTGCAACTCTACGGTCCAGAAAATATATTTAATAAAATTATAGAAGAAAACTTTCCCAACCTAAAGAAGGAGGTACCTATGAAGGTTCAAGAAGCATACAGAACACCGAATAGGCTGGATCAAAAAAAAACATCCCCTCGCCATATAATAATCAAATCACAAAGAATTCAGAATAAAGAAAGAATATTAAGAGCCGCAAAGGAAAAAGGCCAAGTTACTTATAAAGGCAAACCTATCAGACTCACACCGGACTTCTCTATGGAAACCATGAAAGCCAGAAGGTCCTGGATAGATGTTCTACAAAAACTAAGACACCATGGATGCAAGCCCAGACTACTATACCCAGCCAAGCTTTCGTTCACTATAAATGGAGAAAACAAAATTTTCCAGGATAAAAACAAATTTAAACAATACGTAGCCACAAATCCAGCTTTACAGAAAGTAATAGAAGGAAAATCACTAACCAAGGAGTCCAACAATGACCACAATAACTCAAACATCTAGAGACCCTTCACCAGCGCAACTCAAAGAAGGGAAACACACAAACTCTACTACTAAAAAAGTGACCGGAGTTAACAACCACTGGTCATTAATATCACTTAATGTCAATGGGCTCAACTCACCTATAAAAAGGCACAGACTAAGAGATTGGATACGAAAACAGGATCCAACATTCTGCTGTTTACAAGAAACACATATCAAACACAAAGACAGGCACCTACTCAGAGTAAAGGGCTGGGAAAAGGCTTATCAAGGAAATGGACCTAAGAAACAAGCAGGTGTGGCCATACTAATTTCTAACAAAGTTGACTTCAAACTTAAATCAATCAGAAAAGATGGAGAGGGACATTTTATACTCATAACAGGAACAATTCAACAGGATGAAGTCTCAATCCTAAATATCTATGCCCCTAATTTAAAAGCACCCACGTACGTAAAAGAAACATTACTAAAACTCAAAGAAGCCATCAAACCGCACACACTAATAGTAGGACTTCAACACTCATCTCTCACCAATGGACAGGTCAATCAGACAGAAACCTAACAGAGAAATGAGAGAATTAAAGGAGGTAATGAATCAATTGGACTTAACAGACATCTATAGAATATTCCACCCAAATAGGAAAGAATATACCTTCTTCTCTGCAGCTCATGGAACCTTCTCGAAAATTGACCACATACTCGGTAACAAAGCAAACTTCCACAGTTACAAAAAAATATTAGTAACCACATGTGTCTTATCAGATCACCATGCATTAAAGTTAGAATTCAACAACAATGCTACCCTCAGAAGGCCTACAAACTCATGGAAACTGAATAGTCAACTACTGAACCACACCTGGATCAAGGAAGAAATAAAGAGAGAAATTAAAGTCTTCCTTGAATTCAATGAAAATAAAGAAACAACATACTCAAATTAATGGGACAGTATGAAAGCAGTCCTGAGAGGAAAGTTCATAGCACTAAGTACGCACTTAAGGAAAACGGAGAAAGCACACATTGGAGACTTAACAGCCCACCTGAAAGCTCTAGAAAAAAAAGAAGCAGACTCACCTAGGAGGAGTAGAACACTGGAAATAATCAAACTGAGGGCTGAAATCAACAAAATAGAAACGCAGAAAACAATCAAAAGAATCAATGAAACAAAAAGCTGGTTCCTGGAGAAAATCAACAAGATTGATAAACCCCTATCCAAACTAATTAAACTGCAGAGAGAGAATATGCAAATTAATAAGATCAGAAATGAAAAGGGGGACATAACCACAGACACAGAGGAAATTCAGAGAATCATTAGATCCTACTACAAAAGCCTGTATGCCACAAAACTGGAAAATGTAAAAGAAATGGACACTTCTTTAGATAAATACCATTTACCAAAGTTAAACCAGGACCAGGTGAACAATCTAAATAGACCTGTTAGTCGCGAAGAATTAGAATCTGTTATCAAAAACCTCCCTACCAAAAAGAGCCCAGGACCAGATGGCTTCAATGTGGAATTCTACCAGAACTTCCAAGAAGACCTAATACCTATACTCCGTAATGTATTTCACAATATAGAAGCAGAAGATTCATTACCAAATTCCTTTTATGAAGCTACAGTTACTCTGATACCAAAACCACACAAAGACTCTACCAGGAAAGAGAATTACAGGCCAATCTCACTCATGAACATTGACGCAAAAATCCTCAACAAAATACTGGCAAACCGAATCCAAGAATACATTAGAAAAATTATCCATTATGATCAAGTAGGCTTTATCCCAGAGATGCAGGGCTGGTTCAACATATGAAAATCTATCAATGTAATTCATCATATAAATAAACTGAAAGAAAAAAACCATATGATCATTTCATTAGATGCTGAAAAAGCATTTGACAAAATTCAACATCCCTTTATGATAAAAGTCTTGGAGAGATTAGGGATACAAGGTTCATACCTAAATATAATAAAAGCTATATTCAGCAAGCCGACAGCTAACATCAAATTAAACAGAGAGAAACTCAAAGCCATCCCACTAAACTCATGAACACGACAAGGCTGTCCACTCTCGCCATATCTCTTCAATATAGTGCTTGAAGTTCTAGCAATAGCAATAAGACAACATAAGGGGATCAAGGGGATTCGAATTGGAAAAGAAGAAGTTAAACTTTCATTATTTGCAGATGATATGATAGTGTACATAAGCGACCCCCAAAACTCCACCAAAGAACTCTTACAGCTGATAAACACCTTTAGTAATGTGTCAGGATACAAGATCAACTCCAAAATATCAGTCGCCCTCTTATACACAAAGGATATGGAAGCAGAGAGGGAAATCAGAGAAACTTCACCTTTCACGATACCCACAAACAGCATAAAATATCTTGGGGTAACTCTAACCAAGGAAGTGAAAGACCTATTTGACAAGAACTTTAAGGCATTGAAGAAAGAA
>JABTXL010019015.1:37024-52925 GCA_025134845.1 Neodon shergylaensis
ATACCAGAAAATGGAAGGACGTCCCTTGCTCTTGGATTGGGAGGATCAACATAGTAAAAATGGCAATTCTACCAAAGGCAATTTATAGATTCAATGCAATCCCCATCAAGATCCCAGCAAAATTCTTCACAGATCTTGAAAGGACAATAATCAACTTTATATGGAAAAACAAAAAACCCAGGATAGCCAAAACAATCCTATACAATAAAGGATCTTCTGGAGGCATTACCATCCCTGACTTCAAACTCTATTACAGAGCTACAGTAATGAAAACAGTGTGGTACTGGCATAAAAACAGAGAAGTCAATCAATGGAATCGCATAGAAGACCCAAATTTTAACCCACAAACCTATGATCACCTCATTTTCGATAAAGGAGCTAAAAGTATACAATGGAGGAAAGAAAGCATCTTCAACAAATGGTGCTGGCACAACTGGATATCAACCTGTAGAAGAATGAAAATAGACCCATATCTATCGCCTTGCACAAAACTCAAGTCCAAATGGATCAAAGATCTCAATATCACTCCGAACACACTGAACCTGATAGAAGAGAAAGTGGGAAGCACCCTTCAACAAATGGGCACAGGAGATTGCTTTCTATGTATAACCCCAGCTGCACAGACATTAAGGGCAGCATTGAATAAATGGGACCTACTAAAACTGAGAAGCTTCTGTAAAGCAAAAGACACTGTCACTAAGACAAAAAGGCAACCTACTGACTGGGAGAAGATCTTCACCAACCCTGCAACAGACAAAGGCCTGATCTCCAAAATTTATAGAGAACTCAAGAAACTAGACTTCAAAATGCTAATTAACCCAATTAAAAAATGGGGCACTGAACTGAACAGAGAATTCTCAACAGAAGAAGTTCAAATGGCCAAAAGACACTTAAGGTCATGCTCAACCTCCTTAGTGATTAGGGAGATGCAAATCAAAACAACTTTGAGATATCATCTTACACCTGTCAGAATGGCTAAAATCAAAAACACCAATGATAGCCTTTGCTGGAGAGGCTGTGGAGGAAGGGATACCCTCATCCATTGCTGGTGGGAATGCAATCTTGTGCAACCACTTTAGAAATCAGTGTTTCGGTTTCTCATGAAATTCGGGATCAACCTACCCCTGGACCCAGCAATACCACTCTTGGGAATATACTCAAGAGATGCCCTATCACATGACAAAAGCATTTGTTCAACTATGTTCATAGCAGCATTATTTGTAATAGCCAGAACCTGGAAACAACCTAGATGCCCTTCAATGGAAGAATGGATGAAGAAAGTGTGGAATATATACACATTAGAGTACTACGCTGCGGTAAAAACAATGACTTCTCGAATTTTGCATGCAAATGGATGGAAATAGAAAACACTATCCTGAGTGAGGTAACCCACACCCAAAACGATGAACATGGGATGTACTCACTCATAATTGGTTTCTAGCCATAAATAATGGTCACAAAGTATATAATTGGTGAACCTAAAGAAGCTAAATTGGAAGGTGAACCCAAGGAAAAACATATAATAATCCTCTTGGCTATGGGAAGTAGACAAAATTGCCGGGGAGAAATTTTGGGATCTTGGGGGTGGGGTGGGATGGGAGTATCGGGGGATGGGGAGAGAAAAGTGAGAAGGGGAGGATGAGGGAAACTTGGGGAAACAGGATGATTGGGATAAAGGAAGGTTGGATAGGGGAGCACGGAAGCACAATTCCTAGTTAAGGGAGTCACCTTAGGGTTGGCAAGAGACTTGAACCTAGAGTGGCTCCCAGGAGCCCCAGGCGAGGTCCCCAGTTAGTTCCTTGGGCAGCTGAGGATAGGGAACCTGATATGACTCTATCCTATAGCAATGCTGACGAATATCTTGCATATCACCATAGAACCTTCATCTGGTGATGGATGGAGATAGTCACAGAGACCCACACTGGAGCACCGGACTGAGCTCCCAAGTTCCCAATGAGGAGCGGAAGGAGGGAGAACATGAGCAAGGAAGTCAGGACCACGAGGGGTGCACCCAACCACTGAGACAGTGTGGCTGATCTATTGGGAGCTCACCAAGGCCAGCTGGACTGTGACGGAAGAAGCATGGGATAAAACAGGACTCTCTGAACATGGCGAACAATGGGGGCTGATGAGAAGCCAAGGACAATGGCCCTGGGTTTTGATCCTACTTCAAGTTCTGGCTTTGTGGGAGCCTAGCCAGTTTGGATGTTCACCTTCCTAGACATGGACGGAGGGGGAAGGACCTTGGACTTTCCACAGGGCAGGGAACCCTGACTGCTCTTTGGTCTGGAGAGGGAGGGGGAGAGGAGTGGGGGGAGGGGAGAAGGGTGGGAGGAGGGGGAGGGAAATGGGAGGCTGGGAGGAGGCGGAAACTTTTTTTTTCTTTTTCTCAATAAAAAATTTAAAAAAAAAAAAAGAGCTAGTGCCAGGACAGGGTTCAAAGCTACAGAGAAACCCTGTCTCGAAAAACAAGAAACAAAAACAAAAAACAAAAAAACAAAACAAAAAAAAATTGAAATTTCTAACAAACAAGTATTCTATTTGAGTTTAGGAAGATGCAAAGAGGTGGTATTTTACCAATGATATGATACAATTATATTGAGTCTGTGAGATTGAGGGAAAAGTTAACATGAATTAGCAAACTGCAGCTTTTCAATCCATATGTTTCCTCCTACATGTTTCTGAGATATGGAGACTTTTTTTGGAATGTTATAAATATACAGTGCAGTATTTTTATCCTTTGCTACCTCTTCCCACTTCAAGATCTCTCATGTCTTTTTACCACTTTCTTCAAGATTCATGAAGTCAAAAGCATACCCAAGATATATATGCTTCTGAAGATGCCCATGATCATATATATCAGTGTAGCAGCAGATGGCAGTTGACTTATGCGTGTTATCATGGGTGAATTTTGGAGAGGAAAGAACTTGAGACAACAGAGTTCAGAATGGATTTTGCTTCTGCTGTACATTTACATGTTTTTTTCTGCTATCTTTCTCTGGTGATTGGAATGGTGTGAATGGGTGTAAAGAGATCATCACTGCCTGTAATGTAGTATGTATATGTCGTGGAAACATCTCATTCTCCTGGGAATTTTTACTATCCCTTAATATGAAGATGATTCCTTCCTAAGCTACATTGTCTAATTGATAATAATGTTAGTTTATACAGAGTTTTGATAAATAAAAATAAATACAAGTATACGTTACACAGTTAATGCCTATGAATTTCACCTATGGAGCTGCATAGATCACAGCTCAAGTTAATGATTAAGAAAAACAATTTAGTTCCTTTAGCAAAGCTTGCATGAGTTCCTTTAATGTTAATGCTGAAAGATGCGGTCACAATTTTTGTTGTGCATCACCAACTAAAACAAGGCCTTAAAATAAAGGACATTGAGCCTATAATTCAGGTTCTTAGAGAAGCTAAATAAGAAGGAGAACCCAAAGAAAAACATGTAGGCATCCTCCTGAATATTAACCTTCATCAGGCGATGAAAGGAGACAGAGACAGAGACCCACATTGGAGCACCGGACTGAAATCTCAAGGTCCAAATCAGGAGCAGAAGGAGAGAGAGCACGAGCAAGGAACTCAGGACCGCGAGGGGTGCACCCACACACTGAGACAATGGGGATGTTCTATCGGGAACTCACCAAGGCCAGCTGGCCTGGGTCTGAAAAAGCCTGGGTTAAAACCAGTCTCACTGAACATAGCGGACAATGAGGACTACTGAGACCTCAAGAACAATGGCAATGGGTTTTTAATCCTACAGCACCTATTGGCTTTGTGGGAGCCTAGGCAGTTTGGATGATCACCTTACTAGACCTGGATGGAGGTGGGTGGTCCTTGGACTTCCCACAGGGCAGGGAACCCTGACTGCTCTTTGGGCTGACAAGGGAGGGGGACTTGATTGGGGGAGGGGGAGGGAAAGGGGAGGCGGCAGTGGGGAAGAGACAGAAATCTTTAATAAAAAAAAATAACTTCAGGTCAGATCAGATGTTTTGATGATAGCTTAGAAATGAAAAGCACCAAAAAAAAAAAACACTGAAATTTACAAGAACAAATAGCTAAGGTCACAAATTCAAAGAAGTCCTATTGTCACTAGCTCATAATTAGGGTTGGTTAATGACCAAGGTTATAACATTTTTGCCCTCAATCTCCTGAAATGAAAAAAAACTATTGGTGAGTGGGTAAGCACCCTACGGATTTATAGTTGAGCTGTCCATTTCTTTTTTTATGCATAAAAGTTTAGATTGGTGATTCTTTTAAGATTGCATGTAAGATTATCCTTCAAGATAACTAATAGAGTGATTGGTCTTTTCTTTGTAACCACAACAAGCAGCCTGTCAATAAAAGAATACCTAGCTTACATCATGTTAGTCTACTAAAATTGCTTGGGTATGAATGTATATGGATACTTGGGATAATTTGTTTTCACCTGTAAAAAGCAATATGTTTAATCATGTTAAGGGAAATGAAAAACATGCTGTTTTCTTTCTTTTTTTTTTTTTACTTACATTCATTGTGATCATTTACTTAAGAAACAGAATGCAACAACATCATAAATTTTATGTTGCCTGAAAGATTCTGCTTGGATATATAAACTGTGATGAGTAGAGCTTTACAAAAAAGAGTAGATTTTCATCTGAGTTCTATGCTCTCTGTTCCAATTTAACTCACATGAAAAAAGACGTGGTATAAAAGACTTCACCAGGCTTTCTCTCTTAGAGAATGCCTGAGGAATAACAGAAAATTAAATCCTACTGTCAATTTTCCAAGAGACTCTACCTAAGAAGAACTGTTACTTCATTAGCATCCCTTCTTACATGCTCACATTCATATGGGTTAAATAGAATCAATACACAATTACAGATGTAAAAGTGGATGAATCCTTAATCTAGTTTTCAGTTACTTTCTTTTTATACTGAGGACAAAAATGTTGTCATATGAAAATTTTTTTCACACTTAGGAATCAGGTTTTCACTTTAAGTTATGGGGATATATTAGTAAATCCTGGTATGGAATACAACTCTTGTGTCTTTAGATGTACTGTATTGTGATTAGTTTTCTAAGTCTTAGCCAGAGAGACTTTACTTCCTAGCAAACCAATATATATATATATATATATATATATATATATATATATATATATATATATCTACTATACATGACAAACTACAGAAAACCAAAGCCATCTTTCATGCAGTGTGGTATCATTTTATAAACTCATAGGAATCCCTCAAAAAAAAGGATAGATTCAATAAAACATAAAACTTCACATAAGTTTGGTTTGTTATGGGTCTCTGGGTATCTGAACCTGTTGCCATTTATGTTGTTTCACAACGTTTACATGAATTTTGTTGTGGGCTCACAACTAGATAGAATAGAACCCTGGTAGAAATAATATGAGGCATTTCTGCAAATTATGTGATCATCGCTCTCAACCAGTCATCCAGGTGGATTTATTGGAACTTCAGAGATACAGGGATTGATAACCAGCTCTTAAAGAGGACCCATCTAGGATCCATAAGGACTGGATGTGTATAAACAGCAAAATAAGTGATAAGGGAAGAAATCCTTATTGATTGACCACTATGGAAACAGTGTGACAGAAAAATTACAGATATCAAAGGACAAATTACTTAGTAGCAAAAGCAAACAAACAAACAAATGAAAAGGAGGTGATGATAAAGAAGAATATTGCACCTTCTGGAAACCATGGGTCACTGTGATTTTTCTGGTGCTTTTTGTTATAACTGCTTACATTTCACATAAAGCATATCAGGGAGATGGGGTAGAGAGGGAGATGAGTGAACAAGAAGATTGATAGGTACCAATGAAGGAAGTCTGTGACTTGTTTATATTCTGAGTTTGTTCCATAAGGAACAGTACCCATCCTAGATGAAAGAGTATCCAAAATACATGTTGAAACTCAAATTAATAAAAGTAAGATGGTATTTACAGAAAATAAAATTGACACTTCCAGTATAGAAGCAAGATAGCAACATATTATTCATAGAAAAATTTGAGGATCTCTAATTTTGCTCAAAAAACTTCAGTCTTTACTCATTCGATAAGTTACTGAGTTGACCAATCTTGCAGATGTGCCAGAAACTGCTCAATCCCTGAAGGTTCACATGTACCTACAGCACAGTGCACTACCAGTATAGATGTTTATAGGCTTCGCGAACTCTGTGCAAGAATCAGTTGCAAATAGGACACACTATAAATATGAGGACCCCTGCTAAGAACTGGGGTTGTTGCTGCTCTGCTTCACAAGGAAAGAAGTTCAATATTGAGGATTTAATTAGAGCACTGTGATCAGTTCTGCCTGATTCTTTGTATTTCTATAATAAACATAACATATTTGTTGTGTGTGTCTGTTCTTAGGTGTGAGATAAAACATCCAGATGACTCAGTTCCCACCATTTCTGTCTTCATATCTAGGAGAATGTGCAATCATCCACTGAATTTCCAATAGCAGTAAGGGTATTAATGAGTATTTAACTAGGTTTCAACAGAAAACAGGGAAGGCCCCAAGGATGCTGGTCAAGCATGCATCCAAAATATTAACTGTGGAGGCAACAAGGTTCAGTGCTTCTTGATCAGGGACAGATTATTTTCTCACTGTCAGCAACCTGGCATTTGCAAATATTACACATATTTCTGTCTATAGTATAATGTATATACTCCCACACTGATAAAATTAATAACATAAACCCCCAGGGAAGCAGATGTGAGATAGACCAGATGTTCTTTTTTGTATCTCTATCTGCCAAAATACATTCAGGTTTAAAAGTATCTCTGAGATTTAGTGGAAGCATACAAGTAAGCTCATTGTAGCCTGAAACATGTTCAGCATCATCAGCATCAATAGCACAGGTGTAATTATTATGCTTCCTCATGGATTCCTTATAAACAGAGGTGACTACAGATGAAACACCTAGGTTATATCCTCAATTGAGACTTGTGTGTCAAAACAGCAGTCCCTGTCGATAATACAAGCAGGAAATTTCACTTTGAGAATTTATACTATGCTAAGGCATTACCTGAGTGGAATAAATAGTTAACAAGTGCTCATATAGGTATACACCAGTAAAAGAGAATAATCTGTTGTTTGCCTGGCAGGCAGAATTAAACTGATAATGAAAATATTAACTATGCAAAGATGCATTCTGAGACAAGACCTGTAGTCCAAAGCAGTGCTGATGACCCAACTGAATAGCCATAGTAGTGATTTCATAGTGTGCACCTCTATCCATACATCTGTCTGCATGAATTGGTGGATATTACAATATTTTCCTCCTCTCATACTTGGCAAGTGAGTAGGAATTGCCCACTTTCATTTTAGAAACCAGCAGCACAATCTGCATCGATTGTTAGAGAGACAAATGACTGCCTTTCCTTCTAGGATATTGTGAAAGAATAAGAGAGTAGTGATGGACAATTACGAAGAAAAGGATGAGTAAAAGAGTATTTGTAGACAATGTGCTTTTGTATGTAAGAGATCCTACAGTGTCAACCCCAAAACTGTTAAATCTAACAAAAACTTTCAATAATGTGGTAGAATACAAAGTTAAAAAAACTGCAATCTACATTTATAAAGTGAAACATTCCTCCAGCAATGCTGAAGTATGCATGGGCAGCTCATCTCTTTTGGGTTTAATCATCTGAGCTGGTGAGGATACTTACCATGTTTCTTCTTTAAGGCAAAGGCTTCACCAAGATATCTAAGCTCAGATCACTGAATTGAGAGTCCAGAGCATTAACTATTACACCATGGGAGCTGGACCAACCTACATTTATACTTAAAAAAACATTTTATAAAAAACACAAAGAAACATCCATTCACAGTATACTCAAAACTTACTTTAAGATGCTGAACAGTTGGTACAGCATTTAAGAGCACATATTGATTTGCAAAGGACTAAGACTTGGTTCCTAGCCACCCCCATGTTTGTTCACAATTATCCCTAAGTCCAGTGTCAAAGACTTTAACAACCACATCTAACATCTTTTGGTGCCAGGCACAGACATGGTTTACAAATTACTTATATATAGGAAAAAGACTTATAAAAATGAATTTTCAAAACTTAGATAATTAAGATAAAATAATTTTCAATGTTCTTGGAATAAACATTTCCAAATAGTGAAAGAGTTATGTATTTACTTTCTTATTCATCATTAGTAATAGAGTACCTCAGTTATATCATGGTGAGCTTGGAAGCAGAAAGCAAGAATAAAAATGCCCAAAGATAATAGGAAGTCAAGGGCCTATTCCTGTGATTTTTTTCTGATATGAGCTAAACAACAGATTTTTGTGAAACTCCCAAAACATTGTCAGAAGTATAAAATCACATATACAAAACATGAACTTCAGGTATATTCAGTTTTTAAATCAGCACACTTATTAATCAGATATTCTTTTTTATAGCAAATCAATCCTGTTTAGAATATCTAAAGTGTTTTCTACTGTTATATTGTGGAGACAGAAAAATGCAGGCCCATTTCTACCTTTTCTGATGGTCAAGGAGTTTGGTGATTGACAAGCATAATTGCAAGTCGCAACTCAGAATGTGATTCCTTGGGTCTTTTGAGATTAACATAATGCCATGCCAACCTAATAGGTGGTCAGGATATGCAAGTGTGATGTGGGAGTGTCATATCAATCTGTTGTTTTCATTGGTTGATTAATAAAGAAACTACTTGGCCTGCTAGGTTAGAACATAGGTAGGTGGAGTAAACAGAACAGAATGCTGGGAGGAAGAGGAAGTGAACTCAGACACCATGCCACTCCTCTCCAGGGCAGATGGAATGAAACTACGACCCAGGATGGATGTAGGCTAGAATCTTCCTGGTAAGTCACCACCTTGTGGTGCTCCACACATTAATAGAAATGGGCCAAGCAGTGTTTATATGAATAAAGTTTGTGTGTTGTTATTTCGGGCCTTAAGCTAGCCAGGCAGCCAGGAGCTGGGTGGCAGGAACGCTGCCTGCAGCTCCTACTACACAAATGTACTTCTGCTCATCCTCTGTAACTATGAGGTCATCTGGGGAAAGGCTGTCCTCAGCAGAGGAGATCTAGAACACCTTCACTACCTAGACAACAGAATTCTAATGATTTGAAGTCTCAGAGTGTATCATGTTAATCAATTTTTTTACTACATCCTACCCCAGTTTACACTGAGTATAAATCTGTGTAAAAGTTAACATGGATGGATTTCAGTAATCACTGGAATATCCTCCTGATGTAATTCTGTTTTCTGTCTTATTATTATTATTATTTCTCTTCATATTCTTCACTTATGTTTCTAAAATTCCTTAGGACCCACCCTGTAAGAAGTATTTTTGTTGTGGGAGTACTTGACATATGAATTCCAAAGATGCAGATTCAGTTTATTGAAATCTCTTCAGGATGTTCTGAGAATTGTCATGCTTGTGTCATGAAGAACAGCTTTGGGGGCAGAGGAGATTCTTTGGGCCTTTCTCCTGAATCCTCCTATAAATCTTAGAATCCCAGATATGTTTCCCTTGCATCTTTTAATTTTTTTTATTTTACTATTTATTTATTTACTTATTTATTTTCACTTTATCTTTTTATTGAAAATTTCCACCTCTTCCCCTCCTTCTACTTCCCTCCCCTCCCCTACATTCCCTCTCCTTCCCTTCCCAGTCCAAGGAACAATCAGGGTTCCCTACCCAATGGAAAGTCCAAGATCCTCCCACTCCCCCCAGGTCCAGGAAGGTGAGCATCCAAATAGACTAGGCTTCCACAAAGACCGTCCATGCAGTAGAATCAAAACCCAGCGCCATTGTCCTTGGCTTCTCAGTCAGCCCCCACTGTCAGCCGCATTCAGAGAGTCTGGTTTGATCCCATGCTTTTTCAGTCCCAGTCCAGCTGGCCTTGGTGAGCTTCCAATAGATCAGCCCCACCGTCTCAGTGGGTGGGTGCCACCCTCGCCCTCTTGACTTCCTTGCTCATGTTCTCCTTCCTTCTGTTCCTCATTTGGACTTTGGGAGCTCAGTCCATTGTCCCCAACTAGGTCCTTGGGCAAGAATGTTTAAACAAGTAAAAGTGTCTGCTACCAAAAAAACCAACTTGAGACTTTCCTAGACCAGCCTTGTAAAAGAGGACTGACTTCAAATTGGTCTTCTGTAATTTACAGATGTGACATGGAAAGAAATTGACTGCATACTCTCTAACACACCTGCACACACACACACACACACACACACACACACACACACACCACTAAATTAATACATGTAGAAAGATCAATTCACTGAGGTATAATTGCTACAAGAAAGGTTATACATATTTAATTCATATAAAACAATTGAGTTGGAGTTGATATGTGGAATTTTACTTGTGAAAAAAACACCAGAGTCCAAAACATCACTTGCAATGTCTCCTCAAACCAAATTTCTGTAGAATATTAATTTTAATATTCATTGTTCCTACATTTTCATAATAAACACCTTAGAAGCACCTTGCTAATATTTGTTTTTCTTGTTTTTCATGGAGACAAATTAATGGAACAGAGGAACCTCAGAATCTAATTTCTACATTTAAAATTTTTAAAAATGATAGCCTTTTTTCTATAAAGTTGTTCAAAGAGGAGGAAAGGCTTAGTTATTTAAGTCAAATTCAGTGATCGTATACATATGTCATCGCTGTCACTACTTTCAGTATTCTTGTAATGCAGCACTTAAGGGATGTTTGGTATCAGCTAAATTGATACTTTTTTAAAAATATTCCTTCTCTATTGTTGCTGACCCTGACATACAAGATATTTTGTATGATTTTTCAAATATGAAAACCATCCATGACTCTTCTCTTTTTCTATACTTCAGCACTAAACCAGATATTTGCATATTGTTCCCTAGGATGAACTTACTCTGGCTGGTGTCACATAAAAGTTCAGTTATCATCTTTCAGTTACCTATCTTTTAGGACTGCCTCCTCAAAATGAAGTTTCCTGTTATAGTGTTTGTGCTGTTGTACAGTCAGGATTCCTGATGAGAGTAAAGAGGAATGAGAACAGAGAATGCTCAGGTAAGATGAGCCCCAGGTCCCACTGTTAATCTCATGTGTTCCCCCATATCTGAGAAGATAGTGAGAGTACTGGGACCATCAATAGGTTTTTTCAGGAGAAAGAGTTTGAGCAGGAGCAAGAGAAAGAATAGCAATCTCTTAAGTTTAAACTGTCATCTCAGCCCATAGGACTACTTCTTCAAGGAGGAAATAAAAACAGGATTGCGCTTCTAGTTATTCTTGCAGTCAAGGCACATGATATATGCTGTGGCTATGAGTTTCTTAAGGGTGTAATATTGATCACCAAAACAGAATCCCTAGGTGGGAAGAATGAACAATATTTACCAATAGACATTTGATTACATTTAGATAAGAGGAAAGGGATGGACTCTGCATAGCTGCTGCACCATGTGTTAACTATAATCAGTTATTACCTAAAACTGATCCCAATAATTTAAAAGAGATACCCTGGCAACGTTTTATAACTGAGAACTAAGAAAAAATCGATTCAAATTATGCAACTGATAAAAAGAACAGTGCCTCAGAAATATTAAGGTTATGTAAACAGTGCCAAAACCTGTGTGGGTAAAAAACAAGAAAAAGATGAAACACTAATTCTAAGTGAAATCATTTCCTTTTATAATACAATACACAAGCAAGACATACAAGAAACTCAAGAGTAAATCTTTTGGACTCCCAGAATACATCAGAAATCATGACCTGAATCACAGGAGAAAAACAACAACGTATTTGAAAATGTTTGAGACAAACTGACTTGGACCGGAAACAAGTTTTTTTTTACTACAACTTATATAACAGTCAAGTGAAGGAAAAGCAGTCTCTTGAGGCAGGTATCCAAAGATCAGCCCAGTGAGAAGATTACAGAAGCAACAATGGCCTGAGGAAGAGCAGGAGGTAAGCATTTGGGAAGTGTAAATTTGAGTTCTACTAGAGTATTAGATCCTGCTAAAAAGAAAACTGCTAAAACAACTGATTAAAAATCCCTATTCAACAAGATTTCACTGCTTCTAAAATAAAATTATTTTCCAGGAATAACAAAGAGTTGAGAAGATCTGTGAACCAAATCTCAGTTCTCTGAAGTGTGAGGAATAAACATTGGGATAACTAAGCAGAGACATATGCAGCAATATAATAATAATAGTAGTAAATTTCATTATTTTACTTAGAAGTGAAAATAGAACAGTATTGAACAATACAAAAGTAGTGGAAGGTGAGGTATCAATACTTCTTTAACTGTTTGCTCCATTTAGATTTAACACCTACCTCAAGAGATTCAGTTCTCTTTCACATGAATGTCATCAAACACTCCTCCTCTAAGAACAAAGTGCACATTTTTCTCAAGAGCACATGGGATTCTCTAATCTCCAGTATATATAACTCTTTTGGGGGCCAGCCTCTCACAAAAATACCTTTTTCCAGAGTGGAGGTGTGAGAATTTAGAAATACAGTAAAGAAAACAAAGACGTGAATGAAAATAATAAATGCAGAAACATATAAGATAGTATTGAGAGGAAATTTCTCAGTGAGTATTGAAAATTACCCTCAACTAGTTAACATACCTCTGACCTCAAAAGGTAGGAGTAAAACAAAAGACTTCTTTAATGTACAAATTGAAAGTCACTTGGTACATTCATTGCTCATGCCCTTGACTAGTACCCTAGACCAAACACTCTGAAGGCAAACCACTCCCTGGGTGGAAACCCAAATTATTTCCATAAAGGGATCTGGAACTTAGTTGAATCTTCAGACTTTTGTTTTATGTAGGAAAAACTACTTCTCCATTTCAGGAGCAGAAAGCCTGACAACTAGCCACACCTATAGACAATAGCCTTGAGAGAGCAGAACTCTGATTTACAACTAGGTGAGACCTTTGTTTGACTAAGAAACATAACAACTTGAATGAACTAAAAATAAGTCCCAAACACTGATGGAGGTGGGTCTTGTATCTTATCTGTTGATTTCATTGGTTAACTAATAAAGAAACTGCCTTGGCCCTCATAGGACAGAAAATTAGGTAGGCAGAGTAAACAGAACAGGATTCTGGGAGAAAGAAGCTGAGTCAGTGAGTCGCCATGATTCTCCCACTCCAGACAGACGCAGGTTAAGATCTTCGCTGGTAAGCCACCTCGTGGGCTACACAGATTATTAGAAATGGGTTAGATTAATATGTAAGAGCTAGCCAATAAGAGGCTGGAACCAATGGGCCAAGCAGTATTTAAAAGAATACAGTTTCCGTGTAATTATTTCGGGGCATAAGCTAGCCATGTGGGCGGCCGGGTGACGGGGACGCAGCCCCGCTGCTCCTACTACAACAAAACACTCTGAACTTTGGCCAAAAAACAGAGTCATAAAAGGTTTAAAAGACTGAAAACATGCAAATTATCTTCTTTTCATGTGAATGTGATGGGAAGGATTTTATGAATATGGGTGTGCACATATGTGACTGTGCCTGCAAATATGGAGGTCGCATGTCAACCTTGAGTGATGATGCTCAAAGGATATTTACCTTAATTTAGTTTTGTTTTCTTTTTTGATACAGAGACTTTCACTTTCATGGAGCTTGCTGACTAAGTTAGAAGTATTGGCTAGTGATTCACATGAATTGACCTGTATCTGCCTCTCCGATGACTAGTGTTACAATCTCTTGCCACTGTGCCATGCATGTTTGTAAATGAGTCCTTGGAATCAAATTCATGTCTTCAAGTTTAATAGCCAATAATTTATTACCTGAGGGTCTCATATTTTCATCTTTGGTATGTAATTACAAGTCAAAGCAGAAAGAGGCCTAAAAAAACTCATAAATATGACAGAAAGATACACACATTTATTATTAAATGGGGCAGATGAAGAAGTCAAAAAAGAAGCTGTAAAATATTGTAATGCAGAACAAAATGAAAACACAAAACATTAAAAATAATGGAATGAAGATAAAGCAAAGGGATGTTATGAAGATATCTCTTAATACAATGCAAAGTTCCTAAGTGAGATTCACCTTGGAGGCCCTCCTTCCTGAAAGAAAATAAAAGACCTTTAACTTGGTAAAAACTGAGATATCATTCTTGCTGCAAGACTTCCCATTACATAAGAGGCCAATGTAAGAGAAAGAGTCACTGAAAGAAAAGATCTCTTGTAGTGTTGCAATTAGAACAAATCGTATGCAATTAAATCTTACCATGTGTTCACAAAATATAGCAGAGTCCCACTCAGTTCGGGTCTTAAAGTAATGGGGCCTGAGGTTGCCTCTACTGGTTATAAGAGCTGTGATTATAAGGTAAACCTGTGGAACAATTACCAATCTAGTTTCCTCAATGAAACATATGAAGCTACTAAATAATGTTGTAAAATCAGTGTTTTTCCGCACATAACATTAGGTATTTTGATTACATTGTAAATATCAAACATTCCTTACATTTGCTATATTTCAATCACTCAATGCTCATGCACACCTTGTGATTAATGGCTTTTTAATGAAGAAGAGCATATGAAGCAGTGTTCGTTTAAAAGGTTACTTTGATCATTATACATTCAGAGCACAAAATCACCAGCTGGTTTTGTAAAAGACTGGGTGATTTCAAATGATCACTTAACTTGTTCAGCTACTGTGGTTCAAAGACTTGGCTACTGCAAAGTTGTCTATTGGGAGGAATGAAGCTGCCCCAATAGACATAATCCAGGAATCTCTGATTCATACACAAACCCCTCCTGAAATTTGCTCTGTAGTTCATAAGAAATGTTCTCTAAAACAAACAGCAGTATAGGTTTGAGGCTTTGGGGGCTTTCACAATTTAAATTAACATTTCTATTGTTGTTTTTTTTCAATTTATGTCCCCTAATTTAGCAGTCAGTTTAATGAGCACATACGGTGTAACTTCTAACACTCAGAGAAGTAACCTCACAATAAAACTTTCCTACAAATTTGACACATTAGGACATAGAGAAAATCTCAATAATATAGGAAAAGTTAAATAACATCTTACTTTCTATTTTTCCTCTGAACCAGTAAAAAATGATGAGTACTATTAAGCAGGCCCACTGTTACAGTAGTGGCTACAAAATGATGAGGATAACCAAATATTGGACTTAAGTACATTTTCATAAAGCAAAATCCATACCTGAAACATTTATTGGGAACAAGAACTTGTGACTAAGATAGTTACAGATTCTATGAAAGAAACTAAAATTGTCCTGGAAGACCCCCCATACTTGAAAGACCCCCGTGCACACGTACTATATTAAACTCTGCAGAAAATTTAGCTGGGCCTCCAGGCTCAGCCGATGCTAAAACTGGATATCTATGGGTTGCAGACTCACTGACTAGGCTAAGGAGAGGGAATACTCCACCCCCCAAGACATTCTATCTAAACTGTCAATTTGCTGCAGGGTGTTTTATCTGGCTTTATGGTTTTTTGGGGAAATTCGAGAATAGACATGGGTCCGTCCCCAGGGTGAGCTAAGCCCGTCAGTTTAAGAGCCAATGAAATGCTTGTGCTATAGTACCCTCTTATGTAATATTTTTTTTCCTATAAATATGGCTGTTTGAATTTCCTGGGGTGCTCAGTTGGCGTAAGCTGCTGATGCACCCACAGGCACCTGTGTAATCAATAAAGACACCTATTGCTGATTGCATCTGTTGGCCTGAATTATTGAGACTGGGGGATTTCTTGCATCGCCCTTGAAAACGAGGGTCTTTCCGTCCTTATGTTTATAAAATACATGCTATATTTGTCGTTTGCTGTTTTTCAGCAAATTTAATTCATTGCAATCAAAAGAACTAAAACCAATAATGTAAGTAAGAAAATATGTGACACAAATTGTAAGTGAAACCATTTGGATAAGCAATTTGAA
>JABTXL010019015.1:57925-92339 GCA_025134845.1 Neodon shergylaensis
TAAATAAATAAATAAATAAATAAATAAATCTTTAAAAAATAATAATAATAATAAAAGATTATCAGTACCCCAACAGTAGAAAGTAGTCTGAAACAGTATGCCAACATTTCCCAAAAAATGGACTACGGATATTTTCCTTTGTTTAAAACAAAAAAAAAGAGGGGAATTGGCGTGTAAAGTGGTCTGTCTTCTGTAAATTATATTTTAAATAAACGCTGAATGGCCAGTAGCCAGACAGGAAACATAGGCAAGACATCCAGATAGGAAGTAGAGGTGGGTCAATAAGAACAGGAGAATTCTGGGAAGGAGGAAGCCCATTCCTTGCCAGTCCTGTCCAGACACCAAATAAGGAAGATGTGACCTGCCATGCTGAAAATGGAACCGAGCAATGTAGCTAAAATAGACCAGAATTATGGCCTATATATGTTATAAGAGTTAGCAATAAGCCTGAGCTAATGGGCCAATAAGTTTATAACTTATGGAAACCTCTGTAATTTTCTTTGGGAATAAATGGATGAGGGAACTGGGCAGGACAGAATTCCCAACAAGCAGGCCCTCATGTTACACAGAAAAGTCCTTCATCAGAGACTCTATATGTCTCTAGGGAAAGTTCTACACAATGAAAGCAGAGTTCTCAATCACTTTTTAGATTGGTGGATATTGAGATAGTATCTTAATGCATTTTTATAATATGATGCACTGTGGGATGAGTGTGCCTAACAAATAGCATTAAAATAAGACAGCTTTCAAACATTCAAATTACAACAAATGGACTCCATTCTACTACCTAAGGAGTAGATGGAGATGTTATGGTGTACCACATTCTTCTGTATTTGTGCTGCTTTCATTGGTTAAATAAAAATACTGACTGCCTTGATGTTTTGATAGGACAGCCCTTAGGTGGACAGAGTAGACAGAATATAAGACTGGGAAGAAGAAAAATGTGGCAGACAAAATGAAGCTCCAGCCTGGAATGGACATAGGTTAGAATCTTTCCTCGTAAGCCATGACCTCGACCTCATGGTGCTACATAGATTATTAAAAATGGGTTAGATCAAGATGTAAGAGTTGTTCAATAAGTAGCTAAAAATACTGGCCAGGCAGTAATTAAATTAATCCAATTTCTAAGTGGTTATTTTGGGTATAAGCTAGCTGGGCAGAGGGATGCGGCCTACTCCCCTCATACTACAGAGTTGCGCCCATTGTGGTTAACTAATACCAATTAAAACCTGAGTTCAGATATAAGCTAGCCGGATGGCAGGATGTGGGCTGCTCCCCTCATACTACAATGTTATATAATCTAGTCTTAAATTTTAGAGTATGGAGGTACAAACATACATACATATATTTGCATACCCGGATATGCTCCTATATACAGTGGCTCAATAGAAAAAATAAAAAATTATATATCAAAGCATCATATATTTAATACTTTTTCCAGTATTAGTGGACAGAATTAAAGCTTTGTGCATTCTTTTTAATCTCTCTTGTAGTCTTGTTTTTATTAATGTGCCAAGCAGTAATGTTTTTAATGTAATTTTTGTTATTATTAAAAATTCCCACCTCCTCCACTCCTCCCATTTCCCTCCTTCTCCCCCCACTTCCCCTCCCCCTCCCTCTCCAGTCCAAAAACCAGTCAGGGTTCTCTGCCTTGTGGGAAGTCGAACGTCCTCCCTCCTCCATCCAGGTTTAGGAAGGTGAGCATCCAGACTGACTAGGCTCCCACAAAGCCAGTTCATGCTGTAGGATCAAAACCCAGTGCCATTGTCCTTGGCTTCTCAGTCAGCCCTCATTGTCTGCCACTTTCAGAGAGTCCAGTTTATTTATTTATTTTTTGTTTTTTGTTTTTTTTTGTTTGTTTGTTTTTGTTTTTTCGAGACAGGGTTTCTCTGTGGCTTTGGAGCCTGTCCTGGAACTAGCTCTTGTAGACCAGGCTGGTCTCGAACTCACAGAGATCCGCCTGCCTCTGCCTCCCAAGTGCTGGGATTAAAGGCGTGCACCACCACCGCCCGGCTGAGAGTCCAGTTTATTCACATGCTCCATCAGTCCCAGTTCAGCTGGCTTTGGTTAGCTTTCATTAGATCAGCCCCTTGTGGTCCTGACTTCCTTGCTCATGTTCTCCCTCCTTCTGCTCCTCATTTGGACCTTGGGAGCTCAGTCCAGTGCTCAGATGTGGGTCTCTGTCTCTATCTCAATCCATCGCCAGATGAAGGTTCTATGGTGATATGCCAGATATTCATCAGTGTGGCTATTTGAGGCCAGTACAGGCACCCTCTCTCTGCTGCCCAAGGACCCAGCTGGGGCAATCCCCTTGGATACTTGGGAACTCCTCTAGAGCCAAGTCTCTTGCCAACCCTAAAATGGCTCCCTTAATTAAGACATCTACTTCCCTGCTCCCATATCCACCCTCCCTCCATCTCAACAATCACATTCCTCAAGCTCTCCCCGTCCTCCCCTTCTCAATTTTCATCCCCATCTCTCCTTACCCCAACCCACCCTCACCCCCAAGTTCCCACCTTTTGCCTGGCAATCTTGACTACTTCCAATATCCAGCAGGATAACTATATGTTTTTTGGGGGGGGGTTCACCTTCTTATTTAGCTTCTCTAAGGTCATGAATTGTAGGCTCAATGTCTCTTGTAGTCTTTTTGAAGCCTCCCTCAAAGAAAATACTAATACCACATAATTTAGGGTCACACTTTTCATTGATTTTCAGGTTAATCATTTTCTTAATATTTCCACATTCCTACTCTTTCAAACACATCTCTTGTGTCTGTCATGATTAACCGGTACTGAGTGGATCTCATTTTAACCATGCCTGATTTCTTTCACTTACAGAATGGTTGGATGTGTTTGTAAAACCCTACCATCGTCCCCCAATAAAAACTCACACTAATGCCATTATTTCATTGATATATACATATTCTGAATCACATTATAATTCTAAATCTGCTTGTGTGCATTCTACCTTCATTGTCTTACATGAACTCTTAACAAACAGCTGCTATCACTCTGCCATAAAACTAGATTAAGAGGCATATCCTAACATTGTCTGAAAGATTTGTTGCTCACAGTTTTTCCAAGTTTAGTAACCATTGTACATTCAAGGACAATAAAAGACAATTCTGAGAGAAACTCATATTTTAAAGACAGTAACTCTTGTTAACTCTTGTTAAAAACTGGAAGACTCAGCGGAACATTCAGTGTCAATATAATCCTAGATACAATTCTTGAATCTAGGAAGGAAATTTATATGCACAAATGGAATGGAAGAAACTCCATGACCTTGGATACTCTTGATATAAGTTTTTCTGTATAGTTGAGTGGTCATACATAAGTAAAATTACATTGATTACCCAAAAGGATGTTTTAAATATAAGAGATTCTGGTCTTTCTGACAAATAACCTCTTCAAGATGTATTCCATAACCTTTGTGAGAATCATTATGAGCAAGAAACTGCATGTCGAGTTCTGGAGTTCAGTGGATACATCAACACAACACTCCAATACCCATTGCTCAGGAAACATTTCTGGAAATGCTGGTAAAGAGATTGTGGGAGCCATAAGATAACAGAGTCTGCTGTGATATTTTGCTTCTTGGTAACTTCAGGAGAAATACATGTAAGTTATCACCAACATTATTACCCAAATAAGAACTGAACAGGGAAGCCATCAAGAACATGCCAAACTGAATATGGAAAGTCCACAACGCCCTGGTTTTCCACAAAGAATTAAAGATATAGAGTAATGCTGGCAGAATTAGAGATACTACTCCCCAGGAAAGAACACACTATCTGATTTCCCATAGCCAAATGATCAGTCCTAAAAACATACATACAAGTAAAACTGAATGGATTTATCATTTTGCATTTATGGACATTTATATATCCACAATGCTTAGATACATAAAAGGATAATGTAGCCGGGCAGTGGTGGCACACACCTTTTATTCCAGCAATTGGGAGGCAGAGACAGGAGGATCTCTGTGAGTTTGTGACCTCGTCTACAAAAGCTATTGGAGGACAGTCTCCAAAGCTTCAGAGAAACCCTGTCTCAAAAACCCACAAAAATAGTAATGAAAAATAAACTATGGATTTGAAAAAGAATAAAGGGGATTGTAGGGAAGATTCAAAGAAAGAAAAGGGAGAGATAAATGCCTTAATTAAAATACAATCCCATATATAAATAGAAAAAAAAATAAGTAGCTACCTTGGTTCATTAATACCTACAATTACCTATAAAATGACCCTGTAATGATTTATGTTCTTTCTAGAATTGTATTATACTTGACAGCCCCTGCCATCAAGGGTAACATAACAAGCAAAGTCTACATTATATAAAACAGGAATCAAAATAAATTTCAAGTAATAGACTAGTGCTGTTCTTTGTTGTACAAAGATGAGATCTTTCCCTATAAAGACACATATACTGCCCCTCTTATCTGAGACCTAAGACAACAACAGGCCTATAATGAATCTCTTGGGTAGTCCTGTGGCTATGCCCCACCATTGCTGATTTGCATGTGACCAGAGCACTGCCCACTGTACCGATAACTTCTCCATAGACAGGTCCTACCCTTTGCTGGACTCAGCCTCAGACTTATCACACACAGACATGATGATCTCCACTCCTCTCCTGGGGTTGCTGTTGCTCTGGCTTTCAGGTAAGGAAGACAACACTGGAAATCTCTTCATTTGAGTGTGGTCAGTCCTTCATTGTCTCTGTGAAAGTTCTCTTAGCATAATTAATTGTGTGGATAATTTGTTTTCAATTTCCAACCTCAGGTGCCAGATGTGACATCCAGATGACACAGTCTCCAGCCTCCCTTCTTGTGTCTCTGGGAGAGAGTGTCACCATGACATGCCAGGCCAGTCAAAACATTTACAGTAGTTTAGCATGGTATCAGCAGAAACCAGGGAATCCTCCCAAGCACCTGATCTATAATGCAAAAAGCTTGGCCAATGGGGTCCCAACGAGGTTCAGTGGCAGTGGATCTGGCACACAATTTTCTCTCAAGATCAGTGGCCTGAAGTCTGAAGATGTTGCAACTTATTACTGTCAACAGTATAGCAGTTACCCACCCACAGTGATTCAAGTCATGACAAAAATCACCCAGGAAAACAGAAGTGAGAGCCCAGGCTTACCAATGTGTTCCTTCTTGTTTCTGCAGCTGTTGATTCTGTTTATTAAGTTATTAAGTTATTAAGGTCAATGTGATGTTTTGTGCAGGGGTCAGAGGTATGACATAAGTCTCTGTCCCCTTTCCAAACATGAACACTGAAATCACAGGTCTTCTTTTCATTCCCTCCATAAAAAGTAGAAAAAAGATGTTTTCTTGAGTAACAGAAAAATATGAACAGCTAAAATTCATCCGATAGAGATGTTAACACATACATGCACACACACACACATACACACACACAAAGTCATAAACATACAATCACATACATCTGGGATAATCTTTGCAAGGATATTATTATCTAACTATGTAGCAATCAAACTATGTTAAAATCCCAAGGAAGACGGCTCAGATGCTGGCTTATTCGTTAAGAGCACTGGGTACTTTCCTTTAGGAGCTGGGTTTGATTTCCAACAGCCACATTAATGCCAAAAACTGAATGTAACTAGAGTTCAGAAGATTCAGAGACCCTCTTCTGGCCTCCTAAGGCATTGTGGTAATATGGACACAAACATATATAATGGTAAAAAGCAATATACATAAAATATCAATAAAAGTCTTAAGTATTTGAAAAACTCCAAATGACTAGCATTTGGTAAAAATGATACAGAAAACAAACTATTCTCAGAATCTATACTCCATTTTTTTTTCTGAAAACCAGTCTTTCTGAGTACATGGTTCTCGGCTATGGTGTCAAATCTCATATCATATGAATGGAAGAGAGGAGCTTTCCTTCTTTTCCTGTTTGTTTCCTTTCTCTCCTTGTGAGGAGGGCAGGTGTCTTAGTTACTTTTCCATTGTTGTAACATGACACCAAGACCAAGTCTATTTATAAAAGAAATAATGCATTTTTGGTTCTTTCATTTCTAGAATGTTAGCCCAGGACTAACATTGTAGTAAGCATGGCATCAGGCAGAAAGACAGGGCTCTGAAGCAGTAGGTAACTGTATACTTCTTTATCTGTAAGTAAGAGTCAGAGCAAGACAGAGAGATAACTGGGGATGGCTTGAGCTTTGGAAATCTCAAAGAACACACCAAGTGCCATACCTCCTCCAACAAAGACACAACTTTTGATCTTTCTTGTAGGGTTCCAAAACAGGGACCAAGTAGTATAATATGTGTACCTATGGGCGATATTCTCATTTAAAGTACCATAGCAAATGTCAAGCTCCAAATTCTAAAGAAAAGGAAAGATTAGATAAGAAAAACATTAAGAAAAGACTGCGTCAAAATGGGCAAGTATGTGTAGGGGTAGCTTAGCACCCATGGACCAAACTGGGAAAGATTTGCAAGTACATTCCTTTCCAAACAAAACAGTTATCAACTAGAGCTATAATTTCATAAAGTTTCATCCATACCACTCTGTAAAGAAATAAAGCAATTCATTTCAATTTTGCCTTCATAATAGCCTCAAGTATGGCCAAGTACATCAAGACAGAGGGAAAAAAATAGGAGTTGTTAACCAAACTAGCCTACACCAACTTTGTGTAGTAAAAATAAAATTTGAAAAACAGATGCCCTTGCAGTGCTGGAGCATACATGGGAAGCCTGTATATGGCAGTTTTGTTGAACTTGTCTATATTAGGTTTCAAGGACTAAATTGATGAGAATGACTAACCAGGTCACTTTCTCAAGTTTGCACCAGATCTCATTACATATGGTTGTTAGTCACAGTGTGGTTTTGGGGAATTGAAGTCAGGACCTTAAGAACAGCAGGCTATGTCCTTAACTGCTGAGCTATCTCTCCATTTTATGGAAAACATCTTATATATTGTCTTATTCATATGCATATTATTACCATCAAATGCATCAGGGAAAAAGGACATTAACACTGAACAAAGCATTTCATTAAAAACAGACAACCATATACATCAGAATTTTCAGCAAGCAATACCACCTCCTTCTGGATAAATTATCTATTGAGCAAATTTTATTCAGACTCTGCTGCCTGTGTCAGTGTTTTTCTCCTGTTCTTCATTTTGATTATGAACAGAATTCATTCTTGCTTTACTATATGTGTGCTTCTTCCTTTTTTTGCTTAAGATACCAAGAACCTAAGAGCCACAGGCACAAACAAATCACAGTAAATATTAGTGAGGGCAGTAGTAAGAAGTAAACAAGGATCAAAGCAAAACAGTATTTGCTGCTTCCAAAATTTTAAAATTTGAAATTTCTAACAAACAAGTATTCTATTTGAGCTTAGGAGGATGCAAAAAGGTGGTATTTTACCAATGATATGATACAATCATATTGAGTCTGTGAGACAGAGGGAAAAGTTAACATGAATCAGCAAACTGTAGCTTTTCAATCCAGATGTTTCCTTCCTACATGTTTCTGAGATATGAAGACTATTTTTTGGATTGTGTATAAATATACAGTGCAGTATTTTCATCATTTGCTACCTCTTCCCACTTCAAGATCTCTCATGTCTGTCCACCACTTCCTTCAAAATTCATGATGTGCATATCCATACTCAAGATATATATATGTATGTATATATATATATATATATATATATGCTTCTGAAGATGCCCATGGTAATATCAGTATAACAGCATATGGCAGTTGACATCTGAGTGTCAGTCCACCAGAAAGCAAATCCATCATGGGTTAATATTGGATAGGAAAGAACTTGAGACCACAGAGTTCAGAATGGATTTTGCTTCTGCTGTGCATTTACATGTTTTCTTCTGCTATCTTTCTCTGATGACTGGCATGGTGTTAATAGGAGTAAAGAGATGCTCACTGCCTGTAATGTAGTATGTATATCTCTTGGAAACATCTCATTCTCCTGGGAATTTTTACTGTCCCTTAATGTGAAGATGATTCCTTCCTCGGCTGCATTGTCTAATTGATAATAATGTTAGTTTATACAGAGTTTTGATGAATAAAAATAAATACAAGTATATGTTACACAGTTAATGCCTATGAATTTCACCTATGGAGCTGCATAGATCACAGCTCAAGTTAATGAATAAGAAAAACAATTTAGAACCTGGAGCAAAGCTTGCATGATTTCCTTTAATGTTAATGCTGAAAGACTCAGTCACAGTTTTTGTTGTGCATCACCAACTAAAACAAGGCCTTAAAATAACTTCAGGTTAGATCAGATGTTCGATGATAGCTTAGAAATGAAAAGCCCCAGAAAACACTCTAAAAATTCAAGGACACATAGCTAAGGTCACAAATTCAAAGAAACCCAATTGTCACTAGCCCATAATTAGGGTTGGTTAATGACAGAGGGTGATAATTAATCACTTATAACATTTTTGCCCTCAGTCTCTTGAAATGAAAAAAAAAACTATTGTTGTGTGGGTAAACATCCTAAGGATTTAAAGTTGAGCTGTCCATTTCTTGTTTTATGCATAAAAGTTTAGATTGGTGATTCTTTTAAGATTGCATGTAAGATTATCCTTCAAGATAATTAATAGAGTGATTGGTCCTTTCTTTGTAACCACAACAAGCAACCTGTCAATAAAGGAATACCTAGTTTACATAATGTTAGTCTACTAAAAATTGCTTGGGTATGAATGTATATGGGTACTTGGGATAATTTGTTTTCACATGTAAAAAGTAATATGTTTAATCACATTAATGGAAATGAAAAACATGCTGTTTTCTTTTTTTTTACTTACATTCATTGTGATCATTTACTTAAGAAACAGAATGTAACAACATCATAATTTTTATGTTGCCTGAAAGATTCTGCTTGGATATATAAACTGTGATGAGTAGAGCTTTACAAAAAACAGAAGATTTTCTTCTGAATTCTATGCTCTCTGTTCCAGTTTAACTCACATGAGAAAAGATGTGGTATAAAAGACTTCACCAGACTTTCTCTCTTAGAGAATAACAAAAAATTAAATACTACTATAAATTTTCCAAGAGACTCTACCTAAGGTGAACCGGTACTTCACTAACACCCCTTCTAACATGCTCATATTCATATGGGTTGAATAGAATCAATACAAAATTGCAGATGTAAAAGTGGATGAATCCTTAATCTAGTTTCCAGTTACTTTCTTTCTATACTGAGGACAAAAATGCTGTCATCTGAAATTTTTTTTTACATTTAGGAATCAGGTTTTCACTTTAAGTTACCAGAATATATTAGTAAATCCTTGTATGGAATACAACTCTCGTTTTTTTAGAGGTACTGTATTGTGATTAGTTTTCTAAGTCTTAGCCAGAGAGATTTTACCTCCTGGCAAGCCAATACGTTTCTACTATATATTACAGACTACAGAAAACCAAAGCCGTCTTTCATACAGTGTGGTATCATTTTATAAACCCATAGGAATCCCTCAAAAGGGAAAGGATAGATCCAATAAAACATAAAACTTCACATGAGTTTGGTTTGTTCTGGGCCTCGGGGTATCTGAACCTGTTGCCATTTATGTTGTTTCAAAAAGTTTACATGGCTTTTGTTGTGGGCTCACAACTAAATAGAATAGAACCCTGTTAGGAAGAATACAAGGCATTTCTGCAAATTATGTGATCATCGCTCTCAACTGGTCATCCAGATGGATTTATTGGAATTCAGAGATACATGGATTGACAACCAGCTCTTAAAGAGGACCCATCTAAGAGCCATAAGGAATAGATGTGTATAAACAACAAAATAGGTGTCATTTTTAAAGGGAGAGTTTACAACAAGATCTAGAGAATGTTCATCGTGGACAAGATGACTGGGGAGGCCCCGAGGAGAGAGCTGTAAGAGACCCTTTAAAAATGACTCCTCTCCATGTTTTGCAGTAAAGTCCCTCTTTTCTGGTAATTCCCTGTTAATCTATTTTTAATGTGTTTTACTGTTCCTTTTCAGTGGTCTCCACTCATAGTCTTGACAAAACTTAGTTCCGTGTCAGTTTCTTTGTAACTGGCCAGACAAAAATGAGGATTTTCTTTCTATAGAGATACTTATATCTCTAAACTTCACTCTCACACTATTAAAACAATGGATTCAAAGAAATGTCAATTTCTCCAGGGAAGGAGAAAGGTGTCAGCCAGAGGGGCAATTTATATTCTGGAAACAGATTTCACATAGTTCTGCATTATGAGAATAAAACCCAGATAATGATGGGATGGTGATGTTTAGAAGCACACATTGACTGGGACTGCTCAGATGTACAAATATTTGACAATGTATTAAAATTTTGACCTCGTGTAAGGACAGCCCCTAGGGTTTTTCTTAGTTTCTTTCTCCCTCTTTCCAATATTGAAACAGAGTAAGGATCCTCATTTCTGCTTTCCACTTTTGGTGTGGCTATTTCTACTGGATTGTTGAGGATGGTTGTCTGGGCTTGATCTGCAGCACAACCGGTGTGCACAAGTTCCATAATACTTTCATGAACCTACTCCCTGTACTGATTCATTTTCTCTACTTCACAAGAGTTTGACTTTGTAGACTAAGGCATAATATCATATATCAGGTATTCTACAGATTGTTTAAACCTCAGCTCAAATTTTTTCAATGTTACTTGATTTTTTTTAACCTAACTGCATGAAATATACTGATGGTTTTTATTCTTTTATATTCTTCTTTTATTTTTTTTTTTTAGTGAGGGTGAGATTGACCTGAATAAGTAAAGTTGGAGTTCTTCCACATACAGCGGACTAGTTACCAAAACAAAATCCGAAACCTACTCTATCAAGTTCATAGTCTGGGAAAGCCTGAGCATGCATTTACCTTGCACCTTGCATTTGATTACTGTAGTTCTGTTTCTGGCTAACTGTTCTTGTTAAACAAAGTATGTCAACCCAGGACTTGGTTTTTGTGCTTAATAGTTCACTCAAGAATGGTGTGGGGGTTACACGGGAATCCTGAACTCCCAATGTAGTTCTAAAGCACTAATAAAGAATTTCTATTGGCTTAAAAAAAAAACAAAAAACAAAAAACAACAACAAAATAGGTGATAAGGGAAGAAATCCCTATTGATTAACCACTATGGAAACAGTGTGAGGGAATAATCACAGGTATCAAAGAACAAATTACTTAGTAGAAAAAAAAGAAGGAAAAGGAGGTGATGATAATGAAGAATATTGCACTTTCTGGAAACCATGGGTCACTGTGATTGTTCTGGCGCTGGTTGTTATTACTGCTTATATTTCACATAAAGCATAACAGAGATGAGATTGAAATGGAGATGAGTGAATAAGAAGATTGATAAGTGCAAAATGAAGCAAGTCTGTGTGGCTATAGGGTAAGGCCAGTTCAGACACCCTCTCCTCTGCTGCCCAAGGAACAAGCTGGGGACATCTCCCTGGACACCTGGGAACCCCTCCAGAGTCAAGCCTCTTGCCAACCCTAAAATGGCTCCCTTAATTAAGATATCTACTTCCCTGCTCCCACAACCACTCCTCCTCCATCCCAACCATCCCATTCCCTCAAGCTCTCCCCATCCTCCCCTTCTCCCTTCTCTCTCCCCATCTCCCCTTATCCCCACCCAACCCCCACCCCCGTGCTCGAACCCCTGTCTGGCAATCTTGTCCACCTCCAATATCCAGGAAGATAACTATATGTTTTTATTAGGGTTTATCTTCTTGTTTAGCTTCTCTAGGATCACAAATTATAGGCTCAATGTCCTTTATTTATGGCTAGAATTCACTTTTGAGTGAGTACATACTGATGGGATAATAGATTTATAATTGTGGGTTACTGTTTTTAGACAAATATATTGGTATCGATTCTTGTATATTGATACAAAGTTAAATTATATTGACTATTGTATGCATGCTTGTTTCTACCTCTGTTTAAAACATTTCTATGTATTGACATATATTGTACTGATATATATATGTATATATATATAGTATATATTTACCATATTGCAGTGTACATTTCTACCTCTGATTAAGATACTTATATAATGTTTGTGTATTGATATATATTTACCATATTGCAATGTATATTTGTACAGTGTGTATATTTGGAGGTCATTATTCTCATTTGTTACACAGTTGTTTATTGTCTTAGTCTTTAAGTTAGATAGTTATTGAGAATTATATAGATTAATAGTCATTTAAGTTTGTCATTTATAATTAGACTAATCAGGTTCGTTAGATGTATAGAGATTATACTCAGTATAGATAGATAATCTTCAACCTCTTCAAAGAGCTGTAGAAAATGGCCTTTAATATAACTCAGAGTTTCATGATAGTGAGACACCATTGCTCCTGGCAACACTGCTCTATTCCCGAGAGAACGTTGAGCACCAAAGACACTCCACTGGGAGCTTGTCTTCTTGGCAGAACTGGCCTTTGGGTTAAGAAAAGCCCATACCTCAACTTCTGACAATGAAACAGAATTGTCTTATCCTGCCAAGACAGGGTAGGATAGTTCTAAGAAAGTTCCTTGCCTTTAATAATGGTATGTCAGTTATGTTAGGCCTTAGCCAAAGTTGGTTGACTCAACATTGCAAACGAGACTTTGGGTGATTGCCCAGGTAGTCAGTTGTCTCTGTCAATTGTTGCACATTTTGGATATATCTCATTTGTTAAGTAATATTTATTCCCTTCTCAGATATTTGATGGAGTTGAAGATTATATAATTGTAGTTACTCTCTACATTATTTAGACTCCTTGAGATAGAATGTTTAGCAAAACTTTTGATTCTCAATATTGTTTGTTATATTTATTATTTGTTATTATTGTATATGGTTGTATTTGGTTTAGTTCTGTCTTATTTATACAAAAAGGGGAGATGTAGGGATAAGTCCTGCCCCTTAGAGGGCGTGTTTGCCTCAGGCTAATGTTTGCCTATAAATTTGGCGACCGTGCTCCCAGAGGCTGCTTCTGCTTTCCTGGTCTCCACTGGAACGGTGGTTCTGTAAGTCTATTTCCCCATTAAAGCTGTCTGCATTCGTTACAATCCGTCTGCATTCGCTTACGCCATTACATACATACCATATTCATCTTTTTGGGTCTGGGTTACCTCACTCAAAGAACATTTGTTTTTGTTTTTATTTTTGTTTTCCTCCTGTGGTTTTGCTTATATAATTATGTACCATTTTAATTTTAAATTACCATATAATGGGTCCAATATTATTATGGACTTTTCTAACAAAAAGAAGTTCTAGTGTTCTTCCTCACCCCCTGCTTAAGATTATCCCTGTAACCTCCACTTATTCTGTGTCTTTTCCTTCCTCCCTCATGCTTCATTGTCCTTTGTGAACCCTCACACCCATTATTCTACCTCATCACCATTATTATATTTTCATTATAAAGTATTTACATGTCAGTATTTATATGTGAGGGCTATAACAGTTTTACTGATTATGTAACTTTTCAAATTTGCTCTACTGAAGACACTCTTCTCTGTGTTACAAATAAATAACCTCTGGGACTTAGACATAAAACATTACACTCATTTTCAAATAAGTTAACAACACTTAGGTTAAAAAAAAACAAAAAGCCTGGCTCTGTCTGTTAAATTAGCAGATAAAAGCCCTGGGAGGAGCAATTGGGCACCTTGGCATGTCTTATCCACTTCTAAGGGATGTTTATAGTATGACACATATATCTATTATAGGAATATTCTTTTGTTTTTAAAAAGTATATTTTCCCATACTATTTATTTTGATCATGGACTCAGAACCGTCATCTCCTCTCAGATAGTTCCCCCTCCAACTTAACGTCTTCTTTTTTTCTCTCATTAAAAATCAAATTTCTTAAACTGCCTGTGTATCACAATATAACAATCTCAATCCCTCCTCTACCACCATACCTACCTGCATGTTGCCATACTTTTTGCCATGACTAAACTCTGATACTGTAAGCCAAAACAACTAAATGTTTTCCTTTATATGTGTTGCTGTGTTCCCAGTGGCTCTTCACAGGAAGAAAATCCTGATGAAGACACTCAAAAACAAGCAAAAAAACCAAAAGACCCAAAGTGCCAAAACAAAGCATAATCAAACAAAATATTCCCAAAGTACCATTGAATTTTTCTGTGCTGTCCATTTACTGCTTGGGTTGAGGCCAATGCATAATTGTGATTTAAACACACAATAAGACTGCATCAGAGAAAATTGAATTTGTTTTGTGAGCAGTTGTCAAGAGGAGAAAGCTTCTGGGTTGGGAATGGGGCTAATAGCTAGTTCACATCTCTTAAAGGGATGATCTCATTCAATGTTCTCAGATGTTCTGGCTGTTCATTGTTGGAGTATAGTCTGCCCCAGATGCAGTGTCACTGAACATGTCATTTATACCAGGTTACACATTTTTTCTTATGTTGAAATAGGGGCGGTGGGGCTGCGTCCCCAGCACCCCAGCCGCCCTCTCGGCTAGCTTACGCCCGAAATAACAACACACAAACTGTATTCATTTAAATACTGCTTGGCCCATTAGCCTTAGTCCTTACTTGCTAATTCTGATATCCCGATCAACCCATCTCTAATAAAGTGTAGCACCGGTCTTACCGGGAAAGATTCAGCATGTCTGACCTGGTGGCTGGCTGCATGTCTGCCCTGGAGAGAGCTGCATGGCGTCTCTGCTCCAGAGCGCAGAGCTGTCGAGACTGAGCTCACTTCCTCTTCCTCCCAGTATGCTATTCTGTTTACTCCTCCCACCTATGTTTTAACCTATGAGGGCCAAGCAGTTCCTTTATTACTTAACCAATGAAATCAACAGATTGATATATGACACTCCCACATCATTCTTACAGATGAGAAGCTTAGATACTCTTAGTTGCTTTTAATAACAGGCAAGGCCTGGATAGTGATGGGGACTCTGTGTCCAGAGTTGGTGATAGGGAACATAAAGAACTGGTCATCAGGATGTCACATTTAACACCTGAAAAGAGAAACATACGACAAATACATATGAGTAAACCCTGAGAACCCAAACAACATTTAAAATATTGAAATGCAACATTTCCCTATGCCATCCTTTCTTACCTGAAACATCAGAGCATTAGGAGTCCTGTGGTTGAGAAAGATTAAACATCTCTCTGCTTTTTTTCTGGCTGGGACTGAGTCCTACAAACAGTTTGACCAAGCCATTAAAAAGTCTTTAGGGCTCTAGGGTGTATAGTTAACACTTGCAAATTAGCAGTGGCTAAGGAAGGCAGGCCATAGTGGTAGTATGGCCTATTCCCATATCAAGGATTCAGCTCAGCCCCAGGGTTCCCACAGTGCCCAAGAAAAACAAGAGCTGCACAAGTTAATCTGCTGAGAATCCATTCCTTTCTGTGGCCTGATACATGTCAGTGTAGCTGGAAAGTGGTGATGCATGCCTTTACTTCCAGCACTTGGGAGGCAGAGGCAGGCAGATCTCTGAGTTTGAGTCCAGCCTTGTCTATATAGTGAATTCCAAGATAGCCAAAGCTATGTAGAGAAGCCCTGTCTCAAAAAATCAAAACTAGGTAAAATATGTCAGTGTAGAATTTTCCAAGAATAGTAGTGTGAAATTTTTTGATATTTATTCTGGTCCTGTTAATGCATTTTAGTTATAATTCTACTGCAGACCTTGACTGTCCTTTGAAGGCATAAGTCACGAACAATGCCACACCAGTTTGTAATTATGATTAATAGGGTGGTATTTATTTAAAGAGGAAAAACTTACAAATCACCGTCCCAGACAACAGCCCTCTGCGCAACCAGGAAGGGAGTCTAGTCGCCGGTGGAGCAGGAAGTGAAGAGAGAGAGCAGAGGGAAGTAGCCACTTTTTTAAAGGGAAAGAGACCATGCCCCAATGGGCTGGTATCTCAGCAGCTATTGGTTGGAGGAGCGGAAGGACCTCCCGCAACAGTCCTTCTGATACAATTCCAAAAATATGATGAAATCTAATTCACTTGTGTAATTGGATGGATTTATTAAGTGCAACATTCCTTGCTGCTAGGTTTGATTCAGTGCTACTATTGGGAGGGACATGAAAAGAAGAAAAGAAAGGAGAGAGAGAGAGAGAGAGAGAGAGAGAGAGAGAGAGAGAGAGAGAGAAAGGAAGGAAGGAAGAAAAGAAGGAAAAAGGAAAAAAGGGAAGAAAAAGGAAGGGAAGAGGTAAAAGAAAAAAAAACATAAGGACCTGACAATAATAAGGAATGCACTGATCATTATTTAGCTTGCCTCACTCAGCATTATTGCATTATTCCAGGCTCTGCCCAATTAGTTCCATCAAAGACATATAAGGTCAGGAACTTTCTAATTTCTCATTAAAATGGCATGAGCTTGCAGTTACAGATACCTAATTCTGAAAATTGTTTATTACCTCATTGCTTCTGCCCTCTGTTTCTTTTCAAAATAGCCTTTGTCTTCCTTCAGAACTGGAGAACCTAACAGCTGCCTATTTGACTATTAGATATCCTTTGCTCTTGGCATATTCTACATGCACAAAATGTGTTCCAGCTTCTAAGGGAACACAGTCATCAATGGCAGAGTTTCTGGTAAAGTCTTTTTCCTGGAAGAACAAGAACAACAGGATTCATTTTCATAGTTGAACAGTTTGTGTCCATGTAGAATATTTTCAGCAGCAGCTACCAGGATCTGAGCTCCTCTCTAGGTTTATGCTGGAGTGAACGCTGAGAATGTTTCATTGGGAGCCTAAAGTGGCACAACAGTTTTCTCAGAATGAAAGAGTCATGAATTGAGGAGGAATATCATGACATACCAATGTCTATGGATTCAAGAACCTGAGTAGGAGAAGTGCTGTATGGGAAACCTTAGAATCTTACATATTCGATTCCTCACATGGGGAAAACTAAGCACATGTAACCACATCATAAATGCAACAAAAGCAACATAGGTGGCTCCTGATAATCTTTACATTGGGTTTTCACAGATAAAACTCTGCCTTTCAGAGTTGTTTTCTTGGGCCCAGGAGTAATTAATCCTCCCTCAGGTGTCAGTATTTTTCTCCAGATATAATGTGATCATTTTGTTTTGAGAAGAGTGCACCATGGTGTCATTCAACATTATGTTATGTTTTCAAAGTTTTGACAACAATGGCTCATAAGATAAGACAAAATTTTGTATATTCAATGTAATTCTTTTAGCCACCAGTAAGGCTGCACTTCCGGGTTCTGAAGCTGGCGCATGTACCCCCTTTGTGCACATGCATAGGTCACCCGCCATCTGCATCATCAGCATCTGACACAAAAGCTCCTGTACGCAGGCACAAGGCATAGCTTTGCCCTTCATTAGCATCTGACGTAGGCACGTCTTTCCCTTCGTGCGCATGTCCTAGGAAGCATTTAAAAGCTGGACGCGCCATTTCTACCTTCTCCTTCTTCCACCCAGTTTCCCTGGGCCAATGAACACAAAACCCCGTTAATAAACTCCTATGTGAGTTCGTTTGCGTCTTGTGACCTCTTCTCATTTCTGTGGAACATTTTTACTCAGGCGCTAATTCTCTGAGCTAAGCAACCCTTTTCTTAACAGTGAACATTGCCCTTTGGATTTTACTACAGTAACAGAAAGGAAAAATTATACACAGCTATAGGCAGAGGCAGGAGCATGTCGAGATACATGTAGTTCATTCTGTGCGTGCTTCCTATTAATGGAATCACAGAAAAGTCACAATATCATTTTCATATAGTGATGCCAAATGTTGTATTTGCATTTCAGTACAACACACTATTTAAAGATCCACCCAACTCTTAATGCTACCACAGTAGAGAAGTTGTGTCTAGCACATTATCTTTACCATCAAACCACATTAGGTCATAAACATGAATATCCCTGCCACTTTAAAATGTTAAGTATATCATTATGTACACTTTTGACACTCTCAGATCTTATCTTTTTTAAAGATTTACATTCCTATAAGTAATACAGTTGCTATAGCAACAGGAATCATCTGTGAATAAGATAAGGATGTCTTGACCATACCCGTCCCATTTTACTAAGTTCCTACCAATTACATTTTTCCACATCTCTCCAAACAAACACTCATATACTACTTGGGCATCAACATACTTTTCCATTAATCTTCAAATGCATTTTGAATTTGGTTAACTGACTATATACTGATTTGTCATACCAAAATATTATAGACTCACTCTTGTGATATATGACAGATCCCTCCCCTCCTTCCAACCAGAATTATAAATCTCAGCATTTAGAAGTTTTCTAGTAGTTACTTTCCAAAATATCCTTCTATGTAACAGCTTTGTTTTTCTTACTCAATTGTGGATTATATAATTCCAAGTTCTCTAGGAGAGCAGGCACTACAGCCTCTGCTTTGGGGAAGATGTACTCTAAAGAAGCACCAGAAAATCCCCTATTTCTAGCATCAACTTCTCTGAAATAACAAACTATAGGTACATATTTCTACATTGTGTAATGACTAGAATCTCAGGCCATAGTTTGCCCCTGCTGCCCTGGATGTGGTCACTTAGCATTTACAGACAGGTTGTCACCAGGGTCAGGATATGCTAATATTGTTCTACTCTCTCTTTGTAATTTGGAGGATTCCTGGGATAGAGATGTTAATTCAGCCTATGTGACAGAGCTGGCATAAAGAGCAGGAACACAGAAAGACAAAATGGGCATAGAAAGGTGTGAACAAAGGTCTGGACATGACCACGATCATTCTCCCAATTACCTAGGAAACTGAATGCTAATGAATTCCCCCCTCAGTTTACATGTTGGTATAAAAGCTGTTTTGCAGAATAAACGAAGTATTTTCAGGATGTGCAATCAGGATTTCATGAGGGATCTCTGAAAATTTATCTTCTGATAAAACCATGTGAGTTGTCTCAATTATTTTTCACGATTCCCTTACCGGTCCAAAGAAATAATTTATGGTCCATGCTGGCACCATACCATAACAATTAACCTCTTTTATTAGCTGTTTTGAGCAACTGTGACAAATACCTCATAGATGAAATGTGAGAAACAATATATTTATTTTGGCTCATGTTTTCAACATTCACAGTTTATTATGTGCAAAAAGTCATGTTGGGGCTACTCAGTGAGCACAGTGTGATGAAGAAGTTGACGGGAGTAAAAATGGATGTGGATAATATCCTTACCAGGATCCACCTGCTATAAACTGTTGAAGGGAGAGCTGGACCAGTGAACTGATTCTTCTACCTAGTATGAGCACAAAAGTTTTCCAAACTCCAAAATATTGTGAAAAATTGAGGAACAATTACTTAATATTCCAGCTTTAGGGGATATTTCAGTCTCAAACTAGGCACCTAAAAAGACATCCAGAGCCTGTAATTCTGATGACAATTTTAGATGTGAAAACAGCTACTAGGGATCTCTAAAGAATTTTTTTATTTTCTATATTAATCCCAATATTAATCTTAAACACAAGAGAGTTTCTTTTTAAAAAATGTGCTGCTCGTACTAAAGAGGAAGAAAGACATGTGGGGCAAAGAAAACTCTATAGGCAGCTGTACCCTAATATCACTGTGACTTTCTCAGTTTGACTGTCTTTGCAAAAATATATTAGCAGATGGAAATAGTAAGAGAGCCAGCTGGTGACTCTGCTACATCCTTCAGGAGATTATGTCATGGCTTGTATCACTATGTGATACTTATTACTCTTGACAGTAATAAGTAGCAACATCTTCAGGTTGCAGGCTGCTAATGGTGAGAGTGAAATCTGTCCCAGACTCACTGCCACTGAACCTTGAAGGAATCCCAGATTCCAAATTGGTTGCACAGTATATGAGGAGTTTAGGAGAGTTGTCTGTTTTATGCTAATACCAGGCTAACCCATTACGAATGCTTTCCCTTGCTCTGCAAGTAATGCTGACTCTGTCTTCTAGAGATGCAAACAAGGATGAGGACTGGGTCATCTGGGTGTTGAATATCATGTCTGTGATCAAAAACAGACAACCAATATTCTTGGTTAGTCATAACAGAAATGACTTCTGTGAAGTTCCAGTTTCACTGATTACAAAGGGACAAAGAAATTTTTATAGCTGTCATTTGTTACCTGGAATCCAGAACAGCAGGAACACCAAAGGCTAAGAAGGAGGATCATGTCTATGCTATGATGTGTAATTGACTGAGTCTTAGACGGGGTGTGACCACGCTATTAAGAACATGTGAGTGAATACATGTAAATCACCAGGGCCTGGGCAGAGCTGGGCATAGATGCAGGGATGCTTTATCTTAGTAACTCGGCTGGTTGACCTGCAGGTGTTCCAAACTAGGCCAGAATGTTTCAGATTTTACTGAACACTGTTTGTGCTAATTTATAATTTATTACAAAAAAGTATTTTGATGAATAGTTTCAGCACTACAATGGATATAAACACAAATGTAAAGTTCTTTGTTTCTGTATTCACATTACATCAATACAGAATTGTTCCATTTGAAGCAATGTGCTTCTTCCTGCTTACTGCTGCTACATTCCTGCTATATTTGTCTTGGCATGATTGTATTGTTAAAGAATACCACTGTATCTAATAGAGTGTGATTATTTCATGATAAATCCCATCTCCTTATTGTGCAATTTACTTATAAATCATAATGAAGATGATTTTTTATAAAAGCAATGATGCTTGTTTAAATCTATGTTTTGATTAAACTTTCTGAGTCATCCTAAAAGATACAGGTGATTGGGACAGTTAGTGAAGATGATTAACAAAATATTTTAGGTTTCTCGTTCAATTGTTCTGATAAGAGAACTGACAATGCCAGATTCTTTAGAAATTTCCCCAGAAATCTAACCACTCAACGATTTCAACAGTTTATCCTTTCTCATTTTTAAAAGACTTCCCCATTTTGAAGTTCAGGTATACATTCTAGTTAAACAGAAGAGGTGTGGTAGGGAGCAGAACTATCTACCAAACTCCTTTACTTATGCTGGGGGCTAGCCTCAGCAGAGAAGTGGGTCTCCAATCTGGGATGTCTGGATGACAAAATGAATACACAATCACAGGATTCTTATGCAAGCTGACAGGCTATCAGATGCAGGGAAAGTTCTTCTTCTGCTTCTTCTGCCCTGAGATTCAAACTTCGGACTTTTATTGTAAATTTTATACAAGGAAAGTGACTCTTTTTCTTTCCTTGTCACATGTTAATCGTTATGCGGGTAAAGCAGTTTACAAGAAGTATAGAGATTCTTTAAAATCAGAATGTCATCATTCATTATGATATTTTCCCAGTTTCTAAGCACCATGCCAGCCACCATATCCTTAATTCTTAGCTGAATTAACCATAAAACATCTTCTGAGTCTTTCACCTCAGAGGCAAACTACTTGCAGTTACAGAAACATAGTTCAGTGGGTTTTACTCCATTGTTGTACTTGTCTCATTGTTGTTCCTCACAATTCCAATTTTGATTTATAAGACCATAGGTAGTTAGCCTTAAAAGCCCTGGTATCCTCGGAAACATTATTTATCATAGCCAAGTTCTTCTCTGTTTCAGTATAGTTCTTTTGTTAAGTTTTATAATCAGGTGTAAAATAATTTTTGTGTTTTCCCCAAATTTCCCCAATTCTTTCATCAGTTTTCTCCCCATAACCTTCTTTACAGTCAATTCCTGCCTGCTCTATCAGATCAGGAAGACTCATATTATCATACAGCAGAGAAACTGCTTCCTGCATCTCAGGAACCTCATGTGAAGGGGGGGCATGGTTTGCCGCTTCTGCCACCTGACAAGTCACTAGAAGAGCTTCTACTAAGGTTGCCTGACTACTGTATTTTCATTTGTTCATTAGAGTGTCTGATATTAGCTCAGCCAAGGGAAATGCATCCTGGACCATCTTCTTGACAATGTAACTCTAGGATGCTGTGCGTGGTACAAAGAGAGGAAGCAAAGTTACATTTCAGAGAGATGAAGTCTAAGGCAGACACATGAAATTGAGGTGAGATGTCAGAGAACAACTTGAGAATGCATGTTAGTTTACAGGAGCTTTGACCTGAAGAAACTTGCCATGTACAGTCAGATGCAAGATGAGAGACAGTGGAAACTAAGACTCATCTCCAGCATGGGCACAGAACTGGCTAAGACAAATCACTATCTAAAAGAGAAGAAAAACTTTTGTAGTGCCTGGGAACCCATCAAGGGAGCAATTTCTAGATTATTTGGGCATTGTAACACTGGATAGAAAAAAAAATCACTAAAACAAAGTATTCCAAAAGTTAAAGATCAGATTTTTACTTTCCTACCTATATCTCTCCCTGTAGCACCACTGAACTACACCATAGTTAGGTCACCAAAGCAGATAAGCAACCGTGAAAAACAAGGGCTGCATCCAAACTTCTGACTAACTTCCTGAAGTAATAAAGAATCTGGTACCACAGCTGTATAGTCAGTGGCTGGACAGACACTGGCTGAGAGCAATTCTGGGGAGCCTGAGTGACAGTCATAGCATGTGGGGTACAAAACATTGTCAGGGATCCCAAATATTTGATACTAGATCCCAGCCAATGTAATGAAAATGTTTAGGAGCAGCAGAACTGTGACTGAGTTTCAGAACAGAATGTCCATTCCAGGCAAGGAAACAGTAAGAGCAGATATGTAAGCAAAAAAGTGATAAAGGTGATCCTTCCTTAGAGAACCGACAATACATTTTTGATTGCTGACTACATAATCTAATGGTGGAGGTTTATAACCAGGTCTTTCAATAGAAACATAATATCCCACATCTGCTTAACACCCTGAGTCACTGGGCCACATGGCCCTCTGTTCCTCCAATTCTTACTTGTAATTCTTTAACAGCTAAAATAGATATAAGTGGGTAAAAGCTCACACAGCAGGGAACTGCTGTTTATATGCTATAGCCTCAAGACACTGCCCTTATAGATAGCTTAATTCAGCAAGAGCATGGCCTGGCCTCAGATAATTTCAGTAGTTTTTTCCTTACAATGACCTGACCTTTTTATGCAGTGTATAATAAAAGCAAACAAGTGACTGCATCCCCTAACATGCTTTGGCAGGATTTTGGAAAGATCATACCGAAGAAACATAGATATAGATGCTGTTGACTCCTTAAAGAGCTGATTCTGTCTGAATAAATGAACATTCTTCTCCCATGTGGTAACAACTGAGATTCTCAAATTCATTACAAATAAAACAGGAAGGTCAAAGGTTCTGTCTCTTTTGAAAAAATTATAGGAATGACAAATTTTTTATAATTTAAAAAAAATGCTGCAAGACTGCCAAAATGCTATAGGTCCCAAATGGTGCTAGCAGGCCATGTGGCAGCAGACAGAGGGCCCTGGGAACAGCCAGTCCTAGGCAGAGACGGCTGCCGGTCCCAGAGCGGTGGCCCGAGTGGTGGTGGCTGGCCATGTGGCGGGAGACAAAGGGCTCTGGGAGCAGCCAGTCCCAGGCAGAGATGGCTGCTTGTCCCCAAGCAGTGACTGGTCCCAGGAAGGGAGACACATGGTGGGGGGGGGGGCAGGAGACAGAGACATGGATAGACACAACATGCAGAGTGAGGTTGAATATTTATTCAGGGGTTATGGAGGACGAAGGAGGGAGAGAGGCAGAAGCAGAGCTGCCTCTCTGAGAGGAAGATAGAAAAGAGAGCGAGCTCAGGCCAGAAGCTGAAGAACAGCCTGCCTCAGTGAATGGGGGAAGGAGTGGGCTTGGCTTGTCTCTTAAAGAGGCAGAAGACCATAACAAAATTGACTGAACAAATATTTTCATTAAATATTTATGTGATAAAATTTATATATGAAGTCATACAGGAAAAGTTAATAAACATGACATCACTAGGAAAATGTAAGTTGTGGGGGCTTAGGAAGATGCACAGTCTGCCAGTTTGTGCTCCCTAAAATTCTTTTTTTTTTTTTTTGATTTTTGAGACAGGGTTTCTCAGTAGCTTTTATTTCCTGTCCTGTAACTAGCTCTTGTAGACCAGGCTGACCTCGAACTCACAGAGATCCGCCTGCCTCTGCCTCCGAAGTGCTGGGATTAAAGGCGTGCGCCACCACCGCCTGGCGTAAAATTCTTATTGACTTCCCATCTCAATGCTTTTGACAAAAACATACAAGATGCTTAGAATTTTCCTAGATGTTGAGTGGTTTGTTTTTCTGCAGAATCTTGATGTTCTTCCCAGTGTTTCTTTCATCTTGAACTATCACCAAGCAGTTGAAGAAGCCCATGACAAGATGTAGATGAGTATCCACCACCTGAATGCTCTGGAAGACTTAGGCTTATGATTCCCGTATCCTAATTTCTGCAAGACTGGTGACAGGCACCCACTGAGATTGCTTTTCATATAATGCAGAAAAGGCATTTTTATCTAAGAATGAGGATCATACACTGTAGTAGGAGGCCTCTAGATAGTTGCTGGCTGCTCAGCCCTGAAATAATCACACAGAAACCGTATTATTTGCATTGCTGATTTCCCATAGCTTAAGAGTATATCTGGCTAACTCATATCTTAAATTAACCCATCTCCATTAATCTGTGTTTTGCTTACCGCGTAAAGTTCTTGGCATCCAAACTGGCCTCTTCAAGAGGCAGATGTTCAATTACTAGGAATTGGAACCATATCTTGAGTTAAACAAAGCATGAGATGGGCCAGAAGGTCAAAGAGGAAAGTTAAGGCCATATGTAGCTGATATTGCAATAAATTTATGGGACCATGACCAGCTACAACAATGGAATACCCAGATTAACATTCCTGCAGTCTCAGGAACTCATAATTCTAGGAAGGATGTAATAAAGTACTATGCACAAAGGTCACCAGCCATTCAAGCTGTGCAAAAACATAAAGCATCTAAAGAGGTACCAACAGCCCTATCTTTCAAAGGGCTAACTGAGAAGCCACTATGGATTAAGCAATGGCCTCTAGCTGAAGATAAATTGCAGGATTTAGAACAATTGGTACAGGAGCAATTAGATGCTCAATATATTTAGGAGTCAACTAGCCCTTGGAATTCTCCTGTGTTTGTTATTAAAAAAAAAGGAATCTGGCAAATGGAGAATGGTGACAGATCTAAGGACTGTTAACAAGGTAATTCAACCTATGGGCCCTCTACAGTCGGGACCAGTCTGGACTTTCTCTACTTTCTCTGTTACCCAAAGGATAGCCTCTTATAGTTATTGACTTGAAGGATTGCTTCTTTACCATACCATTACAAGGAAATGATAGAAAAAAATTTGCCTTCACAGTGCCTACTTATAATAACTCTCAGTCTACTAGGAGATGCCAGTGGACTATCCTCCCACAGGAAATGCTCAATAGCCCCAGCCTGTGTCAATACTCTGTAAGTCAACCATTGGAAATAATACGTAAACAATTCCCTAAATCTATAATCCAATGAGAAAGGAACAACTGTGGCAGAAAGACATTGGATAATGAAAAAGTCTGGTGAGCAAAATCAACCGGTTTATTTCAAGGATGTGCTGACCTTTCAATGGAAGCCAGGAGATGTGCTACGTTGGGAAAGGGGTTTTGCTCATGTTTCCACAGGAGAAGAGAAATTGTGGATACCATCAAACTTAATAAAGATTAGATTGGGCAGCCGAGGATAGGGAACCTGAAATGACCCTATCCTATAGTCATACTGATGAATATCTTGCATATCACCATAGAACCTTCATCTAGTGATGGATGGAGATAGAGAAAGAGACCCATACTGGAGCATCAGACTAAGCTCCCAAAGTCCCAATGTGGAGCAGAAAAGAAGGAGAACATGAGCATGGAAGTCAGTACCACAAGAGGTGCGCCCATCCACCGAGACAGTGGGGCTGATCTATTGGGAGCTAACCAAGGCCAGCTGGACTGTGACTGAAAAAGCATGGGATAAAACCTGACTCTCCAAACATGGCAGACAATAAGGGCTGATGAGAAGCCAAGGACAATGGCATGGGGGTTTTGTTCCTACTTCATGTTCTGGCTTTGTGGGAGCCTAGCCAGTTTGGATGTTCACCTTCCTAGACCTGGATGGAGGGGAGAAGACCCTGGACTTTCCACAGGGCAGGGAACCCTGACTGCTTTTCAGACTGGAGAGGGAGGGGGAGAGGAGTCAGGGTTCTATTCTTATCTCCACAGGAAAACACTCATTTTTGAAAAATTCAAGGGACCCTGGATGCTTGAATAGTGACAGATGGAAAAATAACTAGCCAATAGGGACTATCAAGAAAACTGAATACGTTCTATAAATATGGAGCTCTGGAATATACTAAATCATATTTCTAAATTTATAGAGCTGGTTTTAGAGTTGGACTCTTGGCTCAGTCCCCCTCTAATTCTAAGCCTGTTGTTAAGAGAAAAAACCCAGATTTTCGGGAGTTTCTGTCTTATGTCAAGAGCCATGATATGAGACAGAAAGAAATATGAGTTTATAAAACATCTTTGCTTTTCTTCACATCTATCATACTTTTCATTGAATATATCTATCATACCTTTCATTGAATATGTGTATGTCTGTATATGTCTATATAATTAATGTTTAAGTTTTCCATAATGAACAATGAGTTTTCTCAGCACTGACATTTGAAGTTTCCAGGAAGAAAGTGGGGCCCCCATAACAACTCCACTCGGTTGATATGACGTCCTGATACTGCTAGCACTACTACAAGTCCTGTTTCAGGTATCAGATGCACAGATGATTCCAACTTGGTTAGCTGAAATGGTGCACATCTTGTACAACATTCTGGCCAGACCTCCACAAAATACTTGGAAACTAATTGCAATTTTAAAAGACATTGATCTTGAAATTTAACCATAATGTTACTTTCATGGGATCCTCCAGAAAGAACGTTGCCCCCATGATAGCTGGAAGTAATTCTAGAGGACAATGTCCCCTCTCCCAGCAAAGTTTTTCCTCAGGTTTTGGGACAATATTTAGGGGTTGATTATAATTAGTATATGGTTGAGGGTTGGGAGAGGAATTTTATAAGCTCAGGGATCTTTTTGAAAAAAAGAGGGAAAATTGCATAGATAATAATGGTATTTGTGAGTTATTGTTTATAGATAATTACATTGGCATAGATTTTTGTATATGGATACAAAGTTAAATTATATTGAATATTGTATGCATGCATGCTTCTACCTCTGTTTAAAACATTTTTATGTATTAATATATATATATATATATTGATATATGTATCCCATATTGCAGTGTACATTTCTACCTCTGATTAAGATACTTATATATTGTTTGTGTATTGATATTCATTGTTTACACTTGGAGGTCATTGTCCTCATTTATTGCACAGCTGTTTATTCTCTTAGTCTTTAAGTTAGATAGGTATAAAGAATTGTAGATCAATAGTCATCTATGTCTGTCATATTTATAGTTAGACTAATCAGGTTCTTTAGATACATAGAGATTATATTCTCTATAAATAGTCTTCAACCTCTTTGAAGAGCTGTAGAAAATGGCATTTAATCTTAGAGTTCTGTGGTAGTGAGATACAATCACTCCTGGCAACACTGACCTATTCCTGAGAGGTTGTTGAGCACCAAAGACACTCCACTTGGAGCTTGTCTTCTTGACAAAACCAACCTCTGGGCAAGGAACTGCCCATACCTCAACTACTGACAAAATACACAGTATCCAGGAATGGATAAGCAGAACTGTCAAATCATACCAATACAGGGTAAAACAGTTTTGAAAAATCTCTTGCCTGTTAAAATCCAGAAATGGATAAGCAGAACTCTCAAATCTTATTAAGACAGGGCAAGACAGTTTTGAAAAATCTCTTGCCTGTAAAAAATAATCTTGTCAGTTATTCTAGGCCTTAGTCAAAGTTGGTTGCTTCAACGCTGCAAATGTGACTTTGGGTGATTGCCCAGGTAACTAGTTGTCTCTGTGATTTGTTACATGTTTTGGAAGTTGTTTGATTTCACTTCCTAATTACTCAGGTAACATTATTTCCCTTCTCGGTTCTTCTATAGGTTGAAGACTAGATAAATGTAGCTACTTTCCTCTCATGACTTGCCCAAGTTATTTATTATGCGAGACATGGGCTGGTTAGGATAGGATATTTGTCCTTATTGTATATAATTTTGTAGTAGGTTTAGAACTCTCTTACTTAAACAAAAGGGGGAGGTGCTGCAGGAATGCCTTCCGCTCCTTCCACCAATAGCTGCTAAAATACAAGCTCACTGTGCTGTAGGAGTGCCTTCTGCTCCTTCAGCCAATAGCCGCTGAAATACCAGCCGACTGGGGTATGGTCTATTTTCCTTTAAAAGAAGAGTGGCAAACCTTGGCTTGCTCTCTTGATTCTGGCTTGGTTTCAGCTCCTGCTCCAGCAACTAGACTCCTTTCCTGACGGTTGGTGTTTTGTAAGTTTCACCCCTAAAATAAATACCCCTTTAAATCCTAACTGGTGTGGGATTGTTTGATGCATTAGAGTCTAAAGACAGCAGGGTGTGGGTTTCATTAGAAGATTCCTTTTAATCAATTGTGTTAGTTAACACAGCTGTAGTAATAATTTTTTTTAAAAAATAGGATTTAAAACAATAACAATATGTGGGATTTCTCATTGGATGATAGAATGCTGCTATCACATTCCATGAGCTGACCTTTATCCAGAGATTTTAGGAAGGTCTCTTCACTTTGCCATTTCCTGGTTATAAAGGCTTCAGCTTCTGAGATTGCAGGGGAAAAAAGAGAGAATAGAGATCAACCTACCTGACTTTTTCTACCATAACCTTACTCAGACATTCTGAATCAAGTTCACCTGTAATGACTGTCATCAGAATTACTCACCAATAGCAACAGATGGCTCAACTCACCTACAAATTTTGGCTTTCATAGGGCTTACATACATTACGACATTACATACATTTTTACATACATTATGGGAACAGTAATCACACAATTCATAATAGATAGATAGATACAACATCTGTAGACTGCAGGATACCTATAGTGGGAGTGAAATTTGAGCCAGACCAACTTCCATTGAACCTCAAGGAGGCTTCAGTTTATAGACTGTGTGTCTTATAGACTGGAGTTTAGGAGAATTCTCTGATTTCTGCTGTTTAGGTTTCCAGACTAAAAAATTACTAATTCCATGACTGATCTGGCAAATGAATCTGATTGTTTCTCACAAACATATTTACAAAATTATGGGAAAACAGAATGTCATATTTCATATCTCAGATTAGAAGCATACAACAAATATACATTGTGTAATCTTTTGCAATATTGCTTCTCTTTGATCAGGATGGGCTAGACCGATGCAGTGCCATCATCTTTTGTGAAAACCAAAGTGACAGAAACCCCAGGGTATAAGGAGAGGGGTACTGACTCTATGTTGCAACTTGTTTTATGTTCAGTATATGAAGAAAGCTTTGGGACAATAAGCTGTGCTCTGACAATATACAACTTATCAAGGGGGATGTATAAACTTTGACATGACTCTAGAATTGTCTTAGCTTTGATTTGGTGGTTCAGTGCAGGCTCAAATGTTTCCAGGTTTTCAAGATAGATCAGTGGAGCACACGTTTACTTTTTTGATCTAGTAGCTGGGTAACAATGAATTCACTTCTGCCTGTGTATAGAGAACAAATGTATTCCATATAATCACTGTTCATGTGAATCTTCTATGTCTCCATAAAATATTAGAGAATGTGGAAGTCAGTTGTCATTGATGTGAGTGATAGGGACAGTTAACTGAAAGTGGAGATATTATAAATCAGATTGTATAGGTGGACATAAACCACCAAGAATTAATATATTTAGGAGTTGGATTTTTGGTGGCTCACAAGTTCAGATCATTTCTTGTAGAGCATGCAGCTTCAATACCAGCTTTCACATGTTGGCTTGAAACCACACCATTTCCAGAGGTGAAACTGTCAAACTCATCTGTGGGTTCACCCACACATGCGTTGCACATGCAGACAGACATACCAATAATGTATAATAAAAAATAATATCTTAATTATAATTTTCAATAGTATAAAGGATAGTAACCAAATGGAAAACATTTGCATAAGAAGTGAATTTTCCAAAGCAGTTGTTATCAACTGTGAAATAAATTAACAGTTTTATAAACTTTTTATGCTTGTGAGCATGACTCTTTCACTAATAAAAGAACATACATATATGATGTTAGTACATAAAATACATCAATATTAATATACAAAATTAGGGCATGGTGTATACTTTCATGTCGTTTGCAGTCTCTTTGATGAACCCCTGAAATGAAACTCTACTATAATATAATTCAAGGTCACATTAGCCATTGAATTTCACATTAATAAATTTCTAAATATGACCACCCAGTTGTTCTTTCTAACAACTCTCCTGTGGTCTGTCATAGTATGAGGCACTAGTGCATGACATTCTCATCCTCCCTGATCTTTATATCATCCAGGATGTTGACTGCTCACACAAAATGTCACATTTAATTCCCTCATGGAAACTCACACTAAGGCCATCATATAATTACTTCCAATGAGTTTATATCCTCTGAGACCCATTATGGTTCTAAATCCCCATGTGTGGTTTCTAACTTTACTCTTTTACATGCTTCTCTTACCACAAATATTGTATCGCTCTACCCTAAAACTAAACTAAAGGACATTTCCTCTTAGTATCTGGTGATACAGAGATCATAGTATTTTTAATTTTAGAAAACATGTACATTCAATGAAAATGAGTGATCATCTCTGAGATCTCACTTTTTATGACAAGAGCTTATGAAAATATTTTGTGTTAGGAGGTTATTGAATTCACATACAATAATCTGAAGCCTCACATGAACATTGCACATTCATATATTCTCAGTTGAATCTTGGGAATAGATGGAAAGAAAGAAACTCCATTACCTTGTCTGTTCTTGATAGATGTAGGTATTATATAGATCATCAGTTATAAATAAGAAAAGTTATATAGGAGACCTGATCTCGGCGCTAAGAGAGCCAGCACGGGGTGAGTTGCTGACCCCGAGGTATCAACTTGGGACAGGGAACTCGGAAGTTCCTCAACCCCCTACCCTTCCTGGGATCTCTGCAGGGCCTCTACTCCCTGCATACTGCCTCTTTCTTCCTATCCCACCCAGCTTGCATCCAGAATCCTCCCTTCTTCGGCCCCTCTGCCCTCTGTGGGCACATAACATCTCCCAGCTCAGCCTGTCTGGGCACTGGGTCCGAATCCTCAGGGCACCCAGGTGGGCAGGAGTTCCTTTGTTTCAATAGCCTGCCTGCACCAAGCAAGGTAGGTGCTTTGTTTACGAGCTACCCAACCAGCACGGAGACCTGATCTCGGCGCCAGGAGAGCCAGCACTGTGCACGGAGACCTGATCTTGGCACCAGGAGAGCCAGCATTGGGGAGAGCCATCATTGGGCACGGAGATCTGATCTCGGCACCAGGAGAGCTATCACTGGGGAGAGCCATCACTGGGAAGGTACATCAGTAGGCAAGAAGACCTGATCCTGTTAAAGAAGATACATAGGGGAGCATTCGGAGGAAGAGATGGGCAGGCGCCAATGCAAGAATTCACCCAACAATCTGAAAAGAAACATGAAACCACCAGAAACCAGCGACCTCACAACAGGAGGACATGAACATCTTAATCAAGAAGAAGTAGAAAAAATTGACTTTATGAAAGTGATTGACGCCCTTAAACAGCATGTAAAGAACGCCCTTATAGAAATAGATGAGAAATATAACAGAAAGTTTGAAGAATTGAATAAATCAGTGAATGATACCATAGAAAACCAAGGAAAACAATCAAACAGATAATGGAAACAGTTCAAGACTTGAAAACTGAAATGGAGGCAAAGAAGAAAACAGAAACAGAGGTTCGGCTGGACATGGAAAATTTAAGTAAACAAACAGAGACAACAGAAACAAGCATAACCAACAGAATACAAGAGATAGAAGAAAGAATCTCAGATTCTGAAGATACCATAGAGAAAATAAGCACACTGATCAAAGAAAACAGCAAGTCCAACAAACTCTCATCACAAAACACTCAGGAAATCTGGGACACAATAAAAAGAGCAAACCTAAGAATAATAGGAGTGGAAGAAGGGGAAGAAGTGCAGCTCAACGGTCCAGAAAATATATTTAATAAAATTATAGAAGAAAACTTTCCCAACCTAAAGAAAGATATTCCTTTGAAGGTTCAAGAAGCATACAGAACACCAAATAGGCTGGATCAAAAAAAAAACATCCCCTCGCCATATAATATTTAAAACACAAAGCATACAGAATAAAGAAAAAATATTAAGAGCTGCAAAGGAAAAAGGCCAAGTTACTTATAAAGGTAAACCTATCAGACTTACACCTGACTTCTCCATGGAAACCATGAAAGCCAGAAGGTCCTGGAAAGATGTATTGCAGAAACTAAGAGAATATGGATGCAAGCCCAGACTACTATACCCAGCCAAGCTTTCGTTCACTATAAATGGAGAAAATAAAACTTTCCAGGATAAAAACAAATTTAAACAATACATAGCCACAAATCCAGCCTTACAGAAAGTAATAGAAGGAAAAGCACTAACCGAGGAGTCCAACAATGACCACAATAACTCAGACATCTAGAGACCCTGCACCAGCACAACTCAAGGAAGGGAAACACACAAACTCTATGACTAAAAAAGTGACTGGAGTTACCAACCACTGGTCATTAATATCACTTAATGTCAATGGACTCAACTCACCTATAAAAAGGCACAGGCTAAAAGATTGGATAAGAAAACAGGATCCAACATTCTGCTGTTTACAAGAAACACACCTCAACCACAAAGACAGGCACCTACTCAGAGTAAAGGGCTGGGAAAAGGCTTATCAAGCAAATGGACCTAAGAAACAAGCAGGTGTAGCCATACTAATCTCTAACAAAGTTGACTTCAAACTTAAATCAATCAGAAGAGATGGAGAGGGGCATTTTATACTCATAACAGGAACAGTTCATCAGAATGAAGTCTCAATCCTGATTATCTATGCCCCTAATATAAAAGCACACACGTACATAAAAGAAACATTGCTAAAACTCAAGGCAGCCATGAAACCACACACACTAATAGTAGGAGACTTCAACAATCCTCTCTCACCAATGGACAGGTCAATCAGACAGAAACCTAACAGAGAAACAAGAGAATTAATGGAGGTAATGAAGCAAATGGATGTAACAGACATCTATAGAACATTCTACCCAAATAGGAAAGAATATACCTTCTTCTCTGCAGCTCATGGAACCTTCTCAAAAATTGACCACATAGTCGGTAACGAAGCAAACATCCACAATTACAAAAAAAATATTAGTAACCACCTGTGTCTTATCTGATCACCATGGATTAAAGTTAGAATTCAACAACAAGGCTACTCCCAGAAAGCCTACAAATTCATGGAAACTGAATAGTCAACTACTGAACCACACCTGGATTAAGGAAGAAATAAAGAAAGAAATTAAAGTCTTCCTGGATTTCAATGAAAATAAAGAAACAACATATTCAAACTTATGGGACACAATGAAAGCAGTCTTAAGAGGAAAGTTCATAGCACTAAGTGAACACTTAAAGAAAACGGAGAAAGCATACATCGGGGACTTAACAGCACACCTGAAAGCTCTAGAAAAAAAAGAAGCAGACTCACCTAGGAGGAGTAGAAGACTGGAAATAATCAAACTGAGGGCTGAAATCAACAAAATAGAAACGCAGAAAACAATCCAAAGAATCAATGAAACAAAAAGCTGGTTCCTGGAGAAAATCAACAAGATTGATAAACCCCTATCCAAACTAATCAAAAGGCAGAGAGAGAATTTGCAAATTAATAAGATTAGAAAGGAAAAGGGGGACATAACCACAGACACAGAGGAAATTCAGAGAATCATTAGATCCTACTACAAAAGCCTGTATGCCACAAAACTAGAAAATCTAAAAGAAATGGACACTTTTTTAGATAAATACCATATACCAAAGTTAAACCAGGAACAGGTGAACAATCTAAATAGACCTGTTAGTCGCGAAGAATTAGAAGTGGTTATCAAAAACCTCCCTAACAAAAAGAGCCCAGGACCAGATGGCTTCAATGCGGAATTCTACCAGAACTTCCAGGAAGACCTAATACCTATACTCCTTAATGTATTTCACAATATAGAAACAGAAGAGTCATTACCAAATTCCTTTTATGAAGCTACAGTTACTCTGATACCAAAACCACACAAAGACTCTACCAGGAAAGAGAATTACAGGCCAATCTCACTCATGAACATTGACGCAAAAATCCTCAACAAAATACTAGCAAACCGAATCCAAGAACACATTAGAAAAATTATCTATTATGATCAAGTAGGCTTTATCCCAGAGATGCAGGGCTGGTTCAACATACGAAAATCTATCAATGCAATTCATCATATAAATAAACGGGAAGAAAAAAACCATATGATCATTTCATTAGATGCTGAAAAAGCATTT
>JABTXL010019017.1:0-13277 GCA_025134845.1 Neodon shergylaensis
ATGAAGGTATGCATCCACATAGAATTGGATCACAAAAATCCTTTCTATGCAGTGCAGACAAATGCCAGTGCCATGATCACAGGCTTCTGAGTCTGCCCCAATTGTCAGCCACATTCAGAGCTGCCAGTTTGATCCCATGCCTTTTTATTCCCAGGCCAGCTGGTTTTGTTGAGCTCCCATTAGCTCAGGCACAGGGTCGCAGTGTGTGGACCATGCCATGGTTTTAGTTACTTCCTTGCTAGTATTCTCAATCTTTCTGCACTTCACCTGGAGCTTGGAAGCTCCATTTAGTTTTCTGATGTGGGCCCTGTCTTTAACTCCATAGACTGCAAAACAAAATTTCTATGGTGATATTCGAGGTAGTCATTAGTCTGACTATAGGACAAGGCACCCATAATTCCTAGGGACATGGCACAGTGCAGGCACCCTCTCCTCACCTGACAAAAGTCTTAGTTGGGGTCACCTCGTGGCCTTCTAAGATCCCCTCTAGAGATAAGGCTTTTGACAACCCCAGAATAACCCCCTAAGTTGAAATATCATCAGTGAGTGTGCATTAACTTGTATGTGTATGTTTAAATCACAGTAAAAACAGATGGATTGTAATATTGGAATTTATCTTTTACTACTGAGTAGTACTCCAATATGCATATATTCCCTACTTTTTTCATCTATTCTTCGATTGAAGGGCATCTAGGTATTTCCAGTTTCTGGCTATTACAAACAATGCTGCTATGAACATAGTAGTGCATGTACTTTTGTTGTGTAATTAGGCTCTCTTGGGTATATTCCCAAGAGTGTTATTGCTGGCTCCAGAGATAGGTTGATCCCGAATTTTCTGAGAAACCACCAAACTGCTTTCCAAAGTGGTTGCACAAGTTCGCATTCCCACCAGCAATGGATGAGTGCACCCCTTTCTCCACAACCTCTCCAGCAAAGGCTATCATTGGTGTTTTTGATTTTAGCCATTCTTACAGGTGGAAGATGGTATCTTAAAGTTGTCTTGGTTTCCATTTTCCTGATAAATAAGGAAGTTGAGCATGAACTTATGTGATCAAGGACTTCTTGAAATTTGCATACAAATGGATGGAAATAGAAAACACTCTCCTGAGTGAGGTAAGCCAGACCCAGGAAAAGGAACATGGGATGTACTCCCTCATATTTGGTTTCTAGACATAAGCATCGGACATTGAGCCTATAATTAGCGATCTTAGAGAAGCTAAATGAGTAGAACTCAAAGAAAAAACTATAGGCATCCTCCTGAATATTAACCTTCATACTGCGATGAAAGGAGACAGAGACCGACCTTGGAGCGCTGGAAAGAAATCTCCAGTTCCAAATCCGGAGGAGAAGGAGAGAGAGCACATGCATGGATCTCAGGACCGTGAGGGGTGCACCCGCACACTGAGACAATGGGGATGTTCTATCGGGAACCCACCAAGGCCAGCAGGCCTGGGTGTGAAAAAGCCTAGGATAAAATTGGACTCGCTGAACATAGCAAACAATGAGGACTACTGAGAATTCAAGAACAATGGCAATGTTTATTTATTTATTTATTTATTTATTTATTTATTTTTATTGCGAAAAAGAAAAAAGTTTCTGCCTCCCTCCAGCCTCCCATTTCCTTCCCCCTCCTCCCACCCTTCTCCCCCTCCCCCCACTTCTCTCACCCTCCCTCTCCAGTCCAAAGAGTAGTCAGTGTTCCCTTCCCTGTGGAAAGTCCAAGGTCTTCCCCCCTCCATCCATGTCTACGAAGGTGAACATCCAAACTGCCTAGGCTCCCACAAAGCCAGAACTTGAAGTAGGATCAAAACCCAGGGCCATTTTCCTTGGCTTCTCATCAGCCCCCATTTTTCGCCATGTTCAGAGAGTCCTGTTTTATCCCATGCTTCTTAAGTCACTGTCCAGCTGGCCTTGGTGAGCTCCCAATAGATCAGCCACACTCTCTCAGTGGTTGGGTGCACCCCTCGTGATTCTGACTTCCTTTCAAATGTTCTCCCTCCTTCTGCTCCTCATTGGGAACTTGGGAGCTCAGTCCGGTGCTCCTGTGTGGGTCTCTTTGACTTTCTCCATCCATCACCTGATGAAGGTTCTACGGTGATATGCAAGATAATCATCAGTATGGCTATAGCATAGAGTCATTTCAGGTTCCCTATCCTCAGCTGCCCAAGGAACTAACTGGGGACCTCGCCTTGGGCTCCTGGGAGCCACTCTAGGTTTAAGTCTCCTGCCAACTCTAAGGTGACTCCCTTAACTAAAAATTGTGCTTCCGTGCTTCCCTATCCAACCTTCCTTTATCCCAATCATCCTGTTTCCCCAAGTTTCCTTCATCCTCCCCTTCTCACTTTTCTCTCCCCTTCCCCCGATACTCCCATCCCCTACAAGATCCCAAAATTTCTCCCTGGCAATTTTGTCTACCTCCCTTAGTCAAGAGAATAATTACATGTTTTCCCTTGGGTTCACCTTCTAATTTAGCTTCTTTAGGTTCACCAATTATATACTCCGTGACCTTTATTTATGGCTAGAAACAATTATGAGTGAGTACATCCCATGTTCATCTTTTTGAGTCTGGGATACCTCACTCAGGATAGTGTTTTCTATTTCCATCCATTTGCATGCGAAATTCGAGAAGTCATTGTTTTTTACCACAGCATAGTACTCTAATGTGTATATATTCCACACTTTCTTCATCCATTCTTCCATTGAAGGGCATCTAGGTTGTTTCCAGGTTCTGGCTATTACAAATAATGCTGCTATGAACATAGTTGAACACATGCTTTTGTCATGTGATAGGGCATCTCTTGGGTATATTCCCAAGAGTGGTATTGCTGGGTCCAGGGGTAGGTTGATTCCGAATTTCCTGAGAAACCGAAACACTGATTTCCAAAGTGGTTCCACAAGATTGCATTCCCACCAGCAATGTATGAGGGTACCCCTTCCTCCACAGCCTCTCCAGCAAAGGATATCGTTGGTGTTTTTAATTTTAGCCATTCTGACAGGTGTCCCTAATCACTAAGGAGGTTGAGAATGACCTTAAGTGTCATTTGGCCATTTGAATTTCTTCTGTTGAGAATTCTCTGTTCAGTTCAGTGCCCCATTTTTGAATTGGGTTAATTAGCATTTTAAAGTCTAATTTCTTTAGTTCTCTATAAATTTTCGAGATCAGGCCTTTGTCTGTTGCAGGGTTGGTGAAGATCTTCTCCCAGTCAGTAGGTTGTCTTTTTGTCTTAGTGACAGTGTCTTTTGCTTTACAGAAGCTTCTCAGTTTTAGTAGGTCCCATTTATTCAATGCTGCCCTTAATGTCTGTGCTGCTGGGGTTATACATAGAAAGCGATCTCCTGTGCCCATTTGTTGTAGGGTGGTTCCCACTTTCTCTTCTATCAGGTTCAGTGTGTTCGGATTGATATTGAGGTCTTTGATCCATTCGGACTTGAGTTTTGTGCAAGGTGATAGATATGGTTCTATTTTCAATCTTCTACAGGTTGATATCCAGTTGTGCCAGCACCATTTGTTGAAGATGCTTTCTTTCCTCCATTGTATACTTTTAGCTCCTTTATCGAAAATGAGGTGATCATAGGTTTGTGGGTTAAAATTTGGGTCTTCTATGTGATTCCTTTGATCAACTTCTCTGTTTTTATGCCAGTACCACACTGTTTTCATTACTGTAGCTCTGTAATAGAGGTTGAAGTCAGGGATGGTAATGCCTCCAGAAGATCCTTTATTGTATAGGATTGTTTTAGCTACCCTGGGTTTTTTGTTTTTCCATATGAAGTTGATTATTGTCCTTTCAAGATCTGTGAAGAATTTTGCTGGGATCTTGTTGGGATTGCATTGAATCTATAAATTGCCTTTGGTAGAATTGCCATTTTTACTATGTTGATCCTCCCAATCCAAGAGCAAGGGACGTCCTTCCATTTTCTGGTATTCTCTTCAATTTCTTTCTTCAATGCCTTAAAGTTCTTGTCAAATAGGTCTTTCACTTCCTTGGTTAGAATTACCCCAAGATAGTTTGTGGCTATCGTGAAAGGTGAAGTTTCTCTGATTTCCCTCTATGCTTCTATATCCTTCGTATATAAGAGGGCGACTGATTTTTTGGAGTTGATCTTGTATCCTGCCACATTACTAAAGCTGTTTATAAGCTGTAGGAGTTCTTTGGTGGACTTTTGGGGGTCGCTTATGTACACTATCATATCATCTGCAAATAACGAAAGTTTAACTTCTTCTTTTAAAATTTGAATCCCCTTGATCCCCTTATGTTGTCTTATTGCTATTGCTAGAACTTCAAGCACTATATTGAAGAGATATGGCGAGAGTGGGCAGCCTTGTCGTGTTCCTGAGTTTAGTGGGATGGCTTTGAGTTTCTCTCCATTTAATTTGATGTTAGCTGTCGGCTTGCTGTATATAGCTTTTATTATATTTGGGTATGACCCTTGTCTCCCTAATCTCTCCAAGACTTTTATGATAAAGGGATGTTGAATTTTGTCAAATGCTTTTTCAGCATCTAATGAATTGATCACATGGTTTTTTTCTTTCAGTTTATTTATGTGATGAAATACATTGATAGATTTTCGTATGTTGAACCAGCCATCCATCTCTGGGATAAAGCCTACTGGATCATAGTGGATAATTTTTTTAATGTGTTCTTGGATTCGGTTTGCCAGTATTTTGTTGAGGATTTTTGCATCAATGTTCATGAGAGAGATTGGCCTGTAATTCTCTTTCCTGGTAGAGTCTTTGTGTGGTTTTGGTATCAGAGTGACTGTAGCTTCATAAAAGGAATTTGGTAATGACTGTTCTGTTTCTATATTGTGAAATACATTAAGGAGTATAGGTATTAGGTCTTCTTGGAAGTTCTGGTAGAATTTCGCATTGAAGCCTTCTGGTCCTGGGCTCCTTTTGGTAGGGAGGTTTCTGATAACAGATTGTAATTCTTCGCGACTAACAGGTCTATTTAGATTGTTCACCTGGACCTGGTTTAACTTTGGTAAATGGTATTTATCTAAAAAAGTGTCCATTTCTTTTACATTTTCCAGTTTTGTGGCATACAGGCTTTTGTAGTAGGATCTAATGATTCTCTGAATTTCCTCTGTGTCTGTGGTTTTGTCCCCCTTATCATTTCAGATCTTATTAATTAGTATATTCTCTCTCTGCCATTTAAATAGTGTGGATAGGGGTTTATCAATGTTGTAGATTTTCTCCAGGAACCTGCTTTTTGTTTCATTGATTCTTTGGATTATTTTGTGTGTTTCTATTTTGTTGATTTCAGCCATCAGTTTGATTATTTCCAGTCTTCTGCTCCTCCTAGGTGAGTCTGCTTCTTTTTTTTTTCTAGAGCTTTCAGGTGGGCTGTTAAGTCTCCAATGTGTGCTTTCTCTGTTTTCCTTAAGTGGGCACTTAGTGCTATGAACTTTCCTCTCAGGACTGCTTTCATAGTGTCTCATAAGTTTGAGTATTTGTTTCTTTATTTTCATTGAATTCAAGGAAGACTTTAATTTCTCTCTTTATTTCTTCCTTGATCCAGGTGTGGTTCAATAGTTGACTGTTCAGTTTCCATGAGTTTGTAGGCTTTCTGAGGGTAGCATTGTTGTTGAATTCTAACTTTAATCCATGGTGATCTGATAAGACACATGTGGTTACCAATATTTTTTTGTATCTGTGGAAGTTTGCTTTGTTACCGAGTATGTGGTCAATTTTCGAGAAGGTTCCATGAGCTGCAGAGAAGAAGGTATATTCTTTCCTATTTGGGTGGAATATTCTATAGATGTCTGTTAAGTCCAATTGATTCATTACCTCCTTTAATTCTCTAATTTCTCTGTTAGGTTTCTGTCTCAGTGACCTGTCCATTGGTGAGAGAGGAGTGTTGAGGTCTCCTACTATTAGTGTGTGCGGTTTGATGGCTTCTTTGAATTTTAGTAATGTTTCTTTTACATACGTGGGTGCTTTTAAATTAGGGGCATAGATATTTAGGATTGAGACTTCATCCTGTTGAATTGTTCCAGTTATGACTATAAAATGTCCCTCTCCATCTTTTCTGATTGATTTAAGTTTGAAGTCAACTTTTTTAGAGATTAGTATGGCCACACCGGCTTGTTTCTTAGGTCCATTTGTTTGATAAGCCTTTTCCCAGCCCTTTACTCTGAGTAGTTGCCTGTCTTTGTGTTTGATATGTGTTTGTTGTAGACAGCAGAATGTTGGATCCTGTTTTCGTATCCACTCTCTTAGTCTGTGCCTTTTTATAGGTGAGTTGAGTCCATTGACATTAAGTGATATTCATGACCAGTGGTTGTTAATTCCGGTCACTTTTTTAGTAGTAGAGTTTGTGTGTTTCCCTTCGTTGAATTGCGCTGGTGGAGGGTCTATAGATGTCTGAGTTATTGTGGTCATTGTTGGACTCCTTGGTTAGTGATTTTCCTTCTATTACTTTATGTAGAGCTGGATTTGTGGCTACATATTGTTTAAATTTCTTTTTATCCTGGAAAATTTTGTTTTCTCCATTCATAGTGAACAAAAGCTCGGCTGGGTATAGTAGTCTTGGCTTGCATCCGGGGTCTCTTAGTTTTAGTAGTACATCTATTCAGGACCTTCTGGCTTTCATGGTTTCCTTAGAGAAGTTCTGTGTAAGTCTGATAGGTTTGCCTTTATAAATAACTTGGCCTTTTCCTTTGCGGCTCTTAATATTCTTTCTTTATTCTGAATGCTTTGTGTTTTGATTATTATATGGCAAGGAGATTTTTTTTTGATCCATCCTATTTGGTGTTCTGTATGCTTCTTTGTCCCTCATAGGTACCTCCTTCTTTAGGTTGGGAAAGTTTTCTTCTATAATTTTATTAAATATATTTTCTGGACCGTTGAGTTGCACTTCTTCTCCTTCTTCTACTCCAATTATTCTTAGGTTTGGTCTTTTTATTGTGTCCAATATTTCCTGAATGTTTTGTGATGAGAACTTGTTGGACTTGCTGTTTTCTTTGATCAGTGCATTTATTTTCCCTATGTTATCTTCAGCATCTGAGATTCTTTCTTCTATCTCTTGTATTCTGCTGGTTATGCTTGTTTCTGTAGACTCTATTTGTTTACCTAAATTTTCAATGTCCAGCCAGCCCTCTGATTGTGTTTTGTCTTTGCCTCCATTTCAGTTTTCAAGTCTTGAACTGTTTCCATTATCTGTTTGATTGCTTTTCCTTGGTTTCCTAGGGTATCATTCACTGATTTATTCAATTCTTCAAACTTTTTGTTATACTTCTCATCCATTTCTAACAGGGCATTTTTTACATGCTGTTTAAGGGCGTCAATCACTTTCATAAAGTCAAATTTTTCTACTTCTTCTTGGTTAAGGTGTTCCTGTGCTCCTGTTGTGAGGTCACTGGGTTCTGGTGGTTTCATGTTTTTCTTCAGATTGCTGGGTCAATTCTTGCATTGGCGCCTGCCCGTCTCTTCCTCCGAATGCTCCTCTATGGATCTTCTTTTACAGGATCAGGTTTCCTTGCCCACTGTTGTACCTTCCCAGTGATGTCGCTCCCCAGTGATGGCTCTCCTAGTGCCCCAGTGATGACTCTCCTGGTGCCCAGATTGGTTCTCCGTGCTGCTTGGGTAGCTCCTAAACAAAGGGCCTGACTTGCATGCTGCAGGCAGGCCGTCCAGATGGAACTTCTCAGCACCTAAACCTGGCCGCCTTGTGGCCCAAGCCTTAGTGTAGGAGCTTAAAATTGTTCTTGAGCATTGGTCCTAGCTTACACCAGGGCAGGGTTGGTGGGAGGGTGCTGGGGGGCTGAGTCATGAGTAAGAAAGAAGGCCCTGCATAAGGATCAGGGGGAAGGGGGGTTGTGCTCTCCCCTGGGACAGACCGCCCCTGGATCACGCACACTCACCCGTCCAGAAGGAATTTCACAGGGCCGCAGCTCAGGGGACAAAAGGAAGAAAATGGCAGGCAGGGCGGGGTCCAGGAGAGCACACGGGAGCCAGGAGCACCCAAGCTGGGGGTGCTTGGCTCGCTTACACCAGGGCAGGGTTGGGGGGAGGGTGCTGGGTGGCTGAGTCGTGAGTAAGAAAGAAGGCCCTGCAGAAGGAGCAGGGGGAAGGGGGGTTGTGCTCTCCGCTGGGACAGACCACCCATGGATCACACACACTCACCCGTCTAGAAGCATGTTTATTCATTTTTATTCATTTTTTTATTGAAGAGAAAAATCCCTGCTTCCTCCCAGCCTCACATTTCCCTCCCGCTCCTCCAGCCCCTCTCCCCATTATCCCCACTCGTCTCCCCATCTCTCCACAGTCTGAAGAGCTGTCAGGGTTCCCTGCCCTGTGGAAAGTCTAGGGCAATCTCCTCTTCATACAGGTCTAGGAAGGTGAACATCCAAAATGGCTAGGCTCCCACATAGACAGAACATGAAGAAGGAACAAAACCCAATGCCATTGTCCTTGGCTTGTCATCAGCCCTCATTGTCTGCCATGTTCGTAGAGTCAGGTTTTATCCCATTCTTTTCCAGTCACAGTCCAGATGGCATTGTTTAGCTCCCAATAGATCAGCCCAAATTTCTCGGTAGATGGGCGCATCTCTCGGGTGGTACTGATTTCCATGCTCATGTTCTCCCTCTTTTCTGCTCCACATTGGGACTTTGGGAGCTTAGATGCTCCAGCGTGGGTCTCTGTCTCTATCTCCATTCACTGCTACATGGAGGTTCTATGGTGATATGCAAGATATTCACCAGTATGGCTATAGGATAGGGTCATTTCAGGTTCCTTATCATCAGCTACCCAAGTAACTAACTGGGGACATTGCCCTGGGCACCTGGGCGCCACTCTAAGATCATGTCTCTTACCAACCCTATGGTGGTTTCCTTAATTAAGTTATGTGATTCCCTCTCCTCTATCCCACCTCGTTTTATCCCCAATCATCCCGTTTCCCTTAGTTCCCCCATCCTCCCCTTCTCACATTTCTCTCCCCATCTCCCCTTACCCCTATCCGACCCCACCCCAAGGTCCCAATTTTTTGCCCAGCAATCTTGTCTATTTCCCATAGCAGGAATAATAACTATATGTTTATCTTTGGTTTCACCTTCTTATTTAGCTTCTTTAGGACCACAAATTATAGACTCTGTGACCTATATTCATGGCTAGAAACTATTTATGAGTGAGTACATCCATGTTCATCTTTTGGGTTCTGGGACACATCACTCAGGAAAGTGTTTTCTATTTCCATCCATTTACATGCAAAATTCGAGAAGTCATTGTTTCATATGACAGAGTAGTACTCTAATGTGTATGTATTCCACATTTTCTTCATCCATTCTTCCATTGAAGGACATCTAGGTTGTTTCCAGGTTCTGGCTATTACAAATAATACTGCTAAGAACATAGTTGATCCCTGATCACTAAGGAAGTTGAGCATGACCTTAAGTATCTTTTGGACATTTGAACTTCTCCTGTTAAGAATTTTCTGTTCAGTTCAGTGCCCCATTTTTAATTGGGTTGATTAGCATTTTAAAGTCAAATTTCTTGAGTACTTTATATATTTTGGAGATCAGACCTATGTCTGTTGCGGGGTCGGTGAAGTTCTTCTCCCAGTCAGTAGGTTGCCTTTTTGTCTTAGTGACAGTGTCCTTTGCTTTACAGAAGCTTCTCCCTTTCAGTAGGTCCAATTTATTTTATGTTGCCCTTAATGTCTGTGCTGCTTGCGTTATACTTAGGAAGCAATGTCCTGTGCCCATCTGTTGTAGGGTACTTCCCACTTTCTCTTGTATCAGGTTCAGTGTTTCGGACTGATATTGAGGTCTTTGATACATTTGGACTTGAGTTTTGTGCTTAGTGATAGATTTGGGTCTATTTTCACTCTTCTACAGGTTGACATCCAGTTGTGCCAGCACCATTTGTTGAAGATGCTTTCTTTATTCCATTGTATACTTTTAGCTCCTTTACGAAAATGAGGTGTTCATAGGTTTGTGGGCTAAAAACCGGGTCTTTTATATGATTCCATTGGTCGATGTTCTCTGTTTTTATGAAAGTAAGACACTGTTTTCATTACTGTAGCCCTGTAATAGAGTTTGAAGTCAGGGATTGTAATGCCTCCAGAAGTTCCTTTATTGTATAGGATTGTTTTGGCTATCCTGGTTTTTTTTCGTTTTTCCATATAAAGTTGATTATTGTCCTTTCAATATCTGTGAAGAATTTTATGGGACCTTGATGGGGATTGCATTGAATCTATAAATAGCCTTTGGTAGATTAACATTTTTACTAAGTTGTTCCTCCCAATCAAAGTGCAAGGGAGATCCTTCCATTTTCTGGTATCCTCTTCAATTTCTTTCTTCAATACCTTAAAGTTTTGTCAAATAGATCTTTCACTTCCTTGGTTAGAGTTACCCCAAGATATTTTACGCTGTTTGTGGCTATCGTGAAAGATGATGATTCTCTGCTTTCCCTCTCAACTTCCATATCATTTGTGTATAAGAGGGCGACTGATTTTTTGGAGTTGATCTTGTATCCTGCCAATGACTATAGGTGTTATCAGCTGTAGTAGTTCTCTGTTGGGGTTTTTCGGGTCGCTTATGTATACTATCATGTCATCTGCAATTAATGAAAGTTTCCCTCTTCCTTTCCACTTTGAATCCCCTTGATCTGCTTATGTTTTCTTATTGCTATTGCTGAAACTTCAAGCACAATATTGAAGAGGTATGGAGAGGGTGGACAGCCTTGTCGTGTTCCTGATTTTAGTGGGATGGCTTTGAGTTTCTCTCTGTTTAATTTGATGTTAGCTGTGGGCTTGCTGTAAATAGCTTTTATTATATTTAGGCATGACCTTTGTATCCCTAATCTCTCCGAGACTTTTATCATATAGGATGTAGAATTTTGTCAAATGCTTTTTCAGCATCTTAATGAAACGATCATTTTTTCTTTGAGTTTATTTATATGATGGATTGCATTGGTAGATGTCCGTATGTTGAACCAGCCCTGCATCTCTGGGATGAAGCCTACTTGATCATAATGGATAATTTTTCTAATGTGTTCTTGGATTCTGTTTGCAAGTATTCTGTTGAGGATTTTTACATCCATGTTAATGAGTGAGATTGTCCTATAATTCTCTTTCTTGGTTGAGTCTTTGTGCAGTTTTGGTATCAGAGTAACTATAGCTTCATAAACAGAATTTGGCAATAATTCTTCTGTTTCTATATTGTGAAATACATTAAGAAATATAGGTATTAGGTCTTCTTGGAAGTTTGGGTAGAATTCCGCATTGAAACCATGTGTTCCTGGGCATTTTTGGTAGGGAGGTTTTTGATAACCACTTCTAATTCCTCACGACTAACAGGTCTATTTCTATTGTTCACCTGTTCCTGGTTTCACTTTGGTATATGGTATTTATCTAAAAAAGTGTCCATTTCTTTCAGATTTTCTAGTTTTGTGGCGTAGAGACTTTTGTAGTAAGATCAAAAGATACGATGAATTTCCTCTGTGTCTGTGGTTATGCCCCCATTTCATTTCTGAACTTATTAATTTGCATATTGTCTCTCCTTTCTTGATTAGTTTGGATAGGGGTTTATCAATCTTGTTGATTTTCTTCAGGAACCAGCTTTTCGTTTCACTGATTCTTTGGATTGTTTTGTGTGTTTCTATTTTGTTGATTTCTGCCCTCAGTTTGATTATTTCCAGACTTCTAGTTTTCCTAGGTGACTATGCTTCTTTTTTTTCTAGAGCTTTCAGGTAGGCTGTTAAGACTCCATTGTGTGCTTTCTCTGTTTTCTTTAAGTGGGCACTTAGTGCTATGAAATTTCCTCTTAGGACTGCTTTCATTGTGTCCCATACGTATGAATACGTTTTTTCTTTATTTTCATTGAATTTCAGGAAGACTTTAATTTCTTTCTTTATTTCTTCCTTAATGCAGGCGTGGTTCAGTAGTTTACTGTTGTTTCCATGAATTTGTAGGCTTTCTGGGGGTCGCCTTGTTGTTGAATTCTAACTTTAATTCATGATGATCCAATAAGACACTGGTGGGTACTCATTTTTTTTTGTACTTGTGGATGATTGCTTTGTTAGTGACTATGTGGTCAGTTTTCGAGAAGATTTCTTGAGCTGCCGAGAAGAAGGTATATTCTTTCCTATTTGGGTGGAATGTTCTATAAATGTCTGTTAAGATTATTTGCTTCATTACCTCCATTAACTCTCTTATTTCTCTGTTAGGTTTCTGTCTGATTGCCCTGTCCATTGGTGAGAGTTGAGTGTTGAAGTCTCCTACTAGTAGTGTGTGCGGTTTGATGGCAGCCTTGAGTTTTAGTAATGATTCTTTTACATGCGTGGGTACATTTATATTAGCGTCATAGATATTCAGGATTGAGACTTCATCCTGATGAACTCTTCCTGTTATGAGTTTGAAATGTTCCTCTCCATCGCTTCTGATTGATTTAAGTTTGAAGTCAACTTTGTCAGAGTTTAGTATGGCCACACCTGCTTGTTTCTCATGGTCATTTGCTTGATAAGATTTTTCCCAGCACTTTACTCTGAGTAGGTGCCTGTCTTTGTGGTTGAGGTGTGTTTCTTGTAAACAGCAGAATGTTGAATCTTGGTTTTTTATCGAATCTCTTATCCTGTGCCTTTTTATAGGTGAGTTGAGTCCGTTGACACTAAGTGACATTTATAACCAGTGGTTGTTAACTCCTGTCACTTTTTTAGTCATAGAGTTTGTGTGTTTCCCTTCCTTGTGTTGTGCTGGTGAAGGGTCTCTAGATGTCTGAGTTATTGTGTTCATTGCTGGACTCCTTGGTTACTGCATTTCCTCCTATTACTTTCTCTAAGGCTGGATTTGTGGCTACATATAGATTAAAATTGTTTTAATCCTGGAAAGTTTTATTTTTTCCATTTATAGTGAATGAAAGCTTGGCTGGGTATAGTAGTCTGGGCTTGCATCCAGAGTTTCTTATTTTCTGCAATACTTCCATCCATTACATTCTCGCTTTAATGTTTCCATGGAGAAGTCACGTGTAAGTCTGACAGGTTTATTTATAAGTAACTCGGCCCTTTCTTCATTCTGTATGATTTCTGTTTTAATTATTATATGGCGAAAGGATTTATTTTTGATCCATCCTATTCGGTGTTCTCTATGCTTCTTGAACCTTCATATGTATGTCTTTCTTTATGTTGGGAAAGTTTTCTTCTATACTTTTATTAAATATATTTTCTGGATCATAGAACTGTACTTCTCCTTCTTTTACTCCTATTATTCTTAGATTTGTTCTTTTTATTGTGTCCCAGATTTCCTGAAAGTTTTGTGATGAGGGTTTGCTGTATTTGCTGG
>JABTXL010019024.1:0-32919 GCA_025134845.1 Neodon shergylaensis
AGGTTGATATCCAGTTGTGCCAGCACCATTTGTTGAAGATGCTTTCTTTCCTCCATTGTATACTTTTAGCTCCTTTATCGAAAATGAGGTGATCATAGGTTTGTGGGTTAAAATTTGGGTCTTCTATGCAATTCCATTGATCGACATCTCTGTTTTAATGCCAGTACCACACTGTTTTCATTACTGTAGCTCTGTAATAGAGTTTGAAGTCGGGGATGGTAATGCCTCCAGAAGATCCTTTATTGTATAGGATTGTTTTGGCTATCCTGGGTTTTTTGTTTTTCCATATAAAGTTGATTATTGTCCTTTCAAGATCTGTGAAGAATTTTGCTGGGATCTTGATGGGGATTGCATTGAATCTATAAATTGCCTTTGGTAGAATTGCCATTTTTACTATGTTGATCCTCCCAATCCAAGAACAAGGGACGTCCTTCCATTTTCTGGTATTTTCTTCAATTTCTTTCTTCAGTGCCTTAAAGTTCTTGTCATATAGGTCTTTCACTTCCTTGGTTAGAGTTATTCCAAGATATTTTATGCTGTTTGTGGCTATCATGAAAGGTGATGCTTCTCTGATTTCCCTCTCTGCTTCCATATCCTTTGTGTATAAAAGGGCGACTGATTTTTTGGAGTTGATCTTGTATCCTGCCACATTACTCAAGGTGTTTATCAGCTGTAGGAGTTCTTTGGTGGAGTTTTGGGGGTCGCTTATGTACACTATCATATCATCTGCAAATAACGAAAGTTTAATTTCTTCTTTTCCAATTCGAATCCCTTTGATCCCCTTATGTTGTCTTATTGCTATTGCTAGAACTTCAAGCACTATATTGAAGAGATATGGCGAGAGTGGACAGCCTTGTCGTGTTCCTGAGTTTAGTGGGATGGCTTTGAGTTTCTCTCCATTTAATTTGATGTTAGCTGTCGGCTTGCTGTATATAGCTTTTTTTATATTTAGGTATAACCCTTGTATCCCTAATCTCCCCAAGACTTTTATCATAAAGGGATGTTGAATTTTGTCAAATGCTTTTTCAGCATCTAATGAAATGATCATATGGTTTTTTTTCTTTCAGATTATTTATATGATGGATTACACTGATAGATTTTCATATGTTGAACCAGCCCTGCATCTCTGGGATGAAGCCTACTTGATCATAATGGGTAATTTTTCTAATGTGTTCTTGGATTTGGTTTGCCAATATTTTATTGAGGATTTTTTGTCAATGTTCATGAGTGAGATTGGCCTATAATTCTGTTTCTTGGTTGAGTCTTTGTGTGGTTTAGGTATCAGAGTAACTGTAGCTTCATAAAAGGAGTTTGGCAATGACTCTTCTGTTTCTATATTGTGAAATACATTAAGGAGTATAGGCATTAGGTCTTCTTGGAAGTTCTTGTAGAATTCCACATCGAAACCATTTGGTTTGGGGCTTTTTTCGGTAGGGAGGTTTTGCATAATAGCTTCTAATTCTTAGCGACTAACAGGTCTACTAATATTGTTCACCTGTTCCTGGTTTAAATTTTGTATATGGTATTTGTCTAAAAAAGTGTCCCTTTCTTTTAGATTTTCTAGTTTTTTGACCTCCAAGCTTTTCTAGTAAGATCTAATGATTCTCTGAATTTCCTCTGTGTCTGTGGTTATGTCCCCCTTTTCATTTCTGATCTTCTTAATTTGCAAATTCTCTCTCCTACATTTGATTAGTTTGGATAGGGGTTTATCAATCTTGTTGGTTTTCTCTAAGAACCAGATTTTTCTTTCATGATTCTTTGGATTGTTTTTTGTGTTTCTACTTTTTTTTATTTCAGCCCTTAGTTTGATTATTTCCACTCTTCTACTACTCCTAGGTGAGTCTGCTTCTTTTTTTCTAGAGCTTTCAATTTTGCTGTTAAGTCTCAAATGTGTGCTTTCTCTGTTTTCTTTAAGTGGGCACTTAGTGCTATGAACTTTCCTCTTAGGACTGCTTTCATGGTGTCCTATAAATTTGAGTATGTTGTTTTTTATTTTCATTCAATTTCAGGAAGACTTTAATTTCTTTCTTTATTTCTTCCTTGATCCAGGTGTGGTTCAGCAATTGAGTGTCCTGTTTCCATGAGTTTGTAGGCTTTATGGGGTAGCATTGTTGTTGAATTCTAACTTTAATCCATGGTGATCCGATAAGATGCAGGAGGTTACTAGTATTTTTTTGTAACTCTGGAAATTTGCTTTGTTACCGAGTATGTGGTCAATTTTCAAGAAGGTTCCATGAGCTGCAGAGAAGAAGGTATATTCTTTCCTATTTGGGTGGAATGTTCTATAGATATCTGTTAAGTTCATTTCTTTCATTACCTCCATTAATTCTCTTATTTCTCTGTAAGGTTTCAGTCTGATTGACCTGTCCATTGGTGAGAGAGGAATGTTGAAGTCTCCAACTATTAATGTGTGCGGTTTGATGACTGGCTTGAGCTTTAGCAATGTTTCTTTTACGTAAGCGTGTGCTTTTTATTAGGGGCATAGATATTCAGGATTGAGACTTCATCCTGATGAATTGTTCCTGTTATGAGTATAAAATATTCCTCTCCATCTCTTCTGATTGATTTAAGTTTGAAGTAAAATTTGTCAGAGATTGGTATGGCCAGACCTGCTTGTTTCTTTTTTTTTTTTTTTAATTTTTTTTCTTATTTTTTTTAATTAATTTTTTATTGAGAAAAAAAAAACGTTTCCCCCGCCTCCCCGCCTCCCATTTCCCTCCCCCTCCTTCCACCCTTCTCCCCCTCCCCCCACTCCTCTCCCCCTCCCTCTCCAGTCCAAGGAGCAGTCAGGTTTCCCTGCCCTGTGGAAAGTCCAAGGTGCTCCCCCCTTCGTCCATGTCTAGGAAGGTGAACATCCAAACTGGCTAGGCTCCCACAAAGCCAGAACTTGAAGTAGGATCAAAACCCAGGGCCATTGTCCTTGGCTTCTCATCAGCCCCCATTGTTCGCCATGATCAGAGAGTCCGGTTTTATCCCATGCTTCTTCCGTCTCATTCCATCTGGCCTTGGTGAGCTCCCAATAGATCAGCCACACTGTCTCAGTGGTTGGGTGCACCCCTCGTGGTCCTGACTTCCTCGCTCATGCTCTCCCTCCTTCCACTCCTCGATGGGAACTTGGGAGCTCAGTCCGGTGCTCCAGTGTGGGTCTCTGTGACTATCTGCATCCATCCCCAGATGAAGGTTCTATGGTGATATGCAAGATATTCGTCAGCATTGCTATAGGATAGGGTCATTTCGGGTTCCCAATCCTCAGCTGCCCAAGGAACTAACTGGGGACCTCGCCTTGGGTTCCTGGGACCCACTCAAGGTTCAAGACTCTTGCCAACCCTAAGGTGGCTCCCTTAACTAAGAATTGTGCTTCTGTACTCCCCTATCCAACCTTCCTTTATCCCAATCAACCTGTTTCCCCTAGTTTCCCTCATCCTCCCCTTCTCCCTTTTCTCTCCCCTCCCCCGCTAATCCCATCCCACCCCACCCCCAAGATCCCAAATCTTCTACCCGGCAATTTTGTCTACTTCCCATAGCCAAGAGGATAATTATATGTTTTTCCTTGAGTTCGCCTTCTTATTTAGCTTCTTTAGGTTCACCAAATATATACTCAGTGACCATTATTTATGGCTAGAAACCAATTATGAGTGAGTACATCCCATGTTCATCTTTTTGGGCCTGGGTTACCTCACTCAGGATAGTGTTTTCTATTTCCATCCATTTGCATGCAAAATTCGAGAAGTCATTGTTTTTTACCGCAGCGTAGTACTCTAATGTGTATATATTCCAGACTTTCTTCATCCATTCTTCCATTGAAGGGCATCTAGGTTGTTTCCAGGTTCTGGCTATTACAAATAATACTGCTATGAACATAGTTGAACAAATGCTTTTGTCATGTGATAGGGCATCTCTTGGGTATATTCCCAAGAGTGGTAATGCTGGGTCCAGGGGTAGGTTGATCCCGAATTTCCTGAGAAACCGAAACACTGATTTCCAAAGTGGTTGCACAAGATTACATTCCCACCAGCAATGGATGAGGGTACCCCTTCCTCCACAGCCTCTCCATCAAAGGCTATCATTGGTGTTTTTGATTTTAGCCATTCTGTCAGGTGTAAGATGATATCTCAAAGTTGTTTTGATTTGCATCTCCCTAATCACTAAGGAGGTTGAGCATGACCTTAAGCGTCTTTTGGCCATTTGAAATTCTTCTGTTGACAATTCTCTGTTCAGTTCAGTGCCCCATTTTTTAATTGGGTTAATTAGTATTTTGAAGTCTAGTTTCTTGAGTTCTCTATAAATTTTGGAGATCAGACCTTTGTCTGTTGCAGTGTTGGTGAAGATCTTCTCCCAGTCAGTAGATTGCCTTTTTGTCTTAGTGACAGTGTCCTTTGCTTTACAGAAGCTTCTCAGTTTTAGTATGTCCCATTTATTCAATGCTGCCCTTAATGTCTGTGCTGCTGGGGTTATACATAGAAAGCGATCTCCTGTGCCCATTTGTTGTAGGGTGCTTCCCACTTTGTCTTCTATCAGGTTCAGTGTGTTCTGACTAATATTGAGGTCTTTGATCCATTTGGACTTGAGTTTTGTGCAAGGTGATAGATAGTCTATTTTCATTTTCTAAAGGTTGATATCCAGTTGTGCCAGCACCATTTGTTGAAGATGCTTTCTTTCCTCCATTGTATACTTTTAGCTCCTTTATCGAAAATGAGGTGATCATAGGTTTGCGGGTTAAAATTTGGGTCTTCTATGCTTTTCCATTGATCAACTTCTCTGTTTTTATGCCAGTACCACACTGTTTTCATGACTGTAGCTCTGTAATAGAGTTTGAAGTCAGGGATGGTAATGCTTCCAGAAGATCCTTTATTGTATAGGATTGTTTTGGCTATCCTGGGTTTTTTGTTTTTCCATATAAAGTTGATTATTGTCCTTTCCAGATCTGTGAAGAATTTTGCTGGGATCTTGATGGGGATTGCATTGAATCTATAAATTGCCTTTGGTAGAATTGCCATTTTTACTATGTTGATCCTCCCAATCCAAGAGCAAGGGACGTCCTTCCATTTTCTAGTATCCTCTTCAATTTCTTTCTTCAATGCCTTAAAGTTCTTGTCATATAGATCTTTCACTTCCTTGGTTAGAGTTACCCCAAGATATTTTATGCTGTTTGTGGCTATCGTGAAAGGTGAAGCTTCTCTGATTTCCCTCTCTGCTTCCATATCCTTTATGTATAAGAGGGCGACTGATTTTTTGGAGTTGATCTTGTATCCTGCCACATTACTAAAGGTGTTTATCAGCTGTAGGAGTTCTTTGGTGGAGTTTTGCGGGTCGCTTATGTACACTATCATATCATCTGCAAATAACGAAAGTTTAACTTCTTCTTTTCCAATTCGAATCCCCTTGATCCCCTGATGTTGTCTTATTGCTATTGCTAGAACTTCAAGCACTATATTGAAGAGATATGGCGAGAGTGGACAGCCTTGTCGTGTTCCTGAGTTTAGTGGGATGGCTTTGAGTTTCTCTCCGTTTAATTTGATGTTAGCTGTCGGCTTGCTGTATATAGCTTTTATTATATTTAGGTATGACCCTTGTATCCCTAATCTCTCCAAAACTTTTATCATAGAGGGATGTTGAATTTTGTCAAATGCTTTTTCAGCATCTAATGAAATGATCATATGGTTTTTTCTTTCAGTTTATTTATATGATGAATTGCATTGATAGATTTTCGTATGTTGAACCAGCCCTGCATCTCTGGGATAAAGCCTACTTGATCATAATGGATAATTTTTCTAATGTGTTCTTGGATTCGGTTTGCCAGTATTTTGTTGAGGATTTTTGCGTCAATGTTCATGAGTGAGATTGGCCTGTAGTTCTCTTTCCTGGTAGAGTCTTTGTGTGGTTTTGGTATCAGAGTAACTGTAGCTTCATAAAAGGAATTTGGTAATGACTCTTCTGTTTCTATATTGTGAAATACATTAAGTAGTATAGGTATTAGGTCTTCCTGGAAGTTCTGGTAGAATTCTGCATTGAAGCCATCTGGTCCTGGGCTCTTTTTCATAGGGAGGTTTTTGATAACAGCTTCTAATTCTTTGCGACTAACAGGTCTATTTAGATTGTTCACCTGGTCTTGGTTTAACTTTGGTAAATGGTATTTATCTAAAAAAGTGTCCATTTCTTTTACATTTTCCAGTTTTGTGGCATACAGGCTTTTGTAGTAGGATCTAATGATTCTCTGAATTTCCTCTGTGTCTGTGGTTATGTCCCCCTTTTCATTTCTGATCTTATTAATTTGCATATTCTCTCTCTGCCGTTTAATTAGTTTGGATAGGGGTTTATCAATCTTAATGATTTTCTCCAGGAACCAACTTTTTGTTTCATTGATTCTTTGGATTGTTTTCTGCGTTTCTATTTTGTTGATTTCTGCCCTTAGTTTGATTATTTCCAGTCTTCTACTCCTCCTAGGTGAGTCTGCTTCTTTTTTTTCTAGAGCTTTCAGGTGGGCTGTTAAGTCTCCAATGTGTGCTTTCTCTGTTTTCCTTAAGTGGGCACTTAGTTCTATGAACTTTCCTCTTAGGACTGCTTTCATAGTGTCCCATAAGTTTGAGTATGTTGTTTCTTTATTTTCATTGAATTCAAGGAAGACTTTAATTTCTCTCTTTATTTCTTCCTTAATCCAGGTGTGGTTCAGTAGTTGACTGTTCAGTTTCCATGAGTTTGTAGGCCTTCTGAGGGTAGCATTGTTGTTGAATTCTAACTTTAGTCCATGGTGATCTGATAAGACACATGTGGTTACTAATATTTTTTTGTAACTGTGGAAGTTTGCTTTGTTACCGAGTATGTGGTCAATTTTCGAGAAGGTTCTATGAGCTGCAGAGAAGAAGGTATATTCTTTCCTATTTGGGTGGAATATTCTATAGATGTCTGTTAAGTCCAATTCATTCATTACCTCATTTAATTCTCTAATTTCTCTGTTAGGTTTCTGTCTGATTGACCTTTCCATGGGTGAGAGAGGAGTGTTGAAGTCTCCTACTATTAGTGTGTGCGGTTTGATGGCTGCTTTGAGTTTTAGTAATGTTTCTTTTACGTACGTGGGTGCTTTTAAATTAGGGGCATAGATATTTAGGATTGAGACTTCATCCTGTTGAATTGTTCCTGTTATGAGTATAAAATGTCCCTCTCCATCTCTTCTGATTGATTTAAGTTTGAAGTCAACTTTGTTAGAAATTAGTATGGCCACACCTGCTTGTTTCTTAGGTCCATTTGCTTGATAAGCCTTTTCCCATCCCTTTACTCTGAGTAGGTGCCTGTCTTTGTGTTTGATATGTGTTTCTTGTAAACAGCAGAATGTTGGATCCTGTTTTCGTATCCAATCTCTTAGCCTGTGCCTTTTTATAGGTGAGTTGAGCCCATTGACATTAAGTGATATTAATGACCAGTGGTTGTTAACTCCGGTCACTTTTTTAGTAGTAGAGTTTGTGTGTTTCCCTTCTTTGGGTTGCGCTGGTGAAGGGTCTCTAGATGTCTGAGTTATTGTGGTCATTGTTGGCCTCCTTGGTTAGTGATTTTCCTTCTATTACTTTCTGTAAGGCTGGATTTGTGGCTATGTATTGTTTAAATTTGTTTTTATCCTGGAAAATTTTGTTTTCTCCATTTATAGTGAACGAAAGCTTGGCCGGGTATAGAAGTCTGGGCTTGCATCCATGGTCTCTTCGCTTTTGTAGTACATCTATCCAGGACCTTCTGGCTTTCATGGTTTCCATAGAGAAGTCCGGTGTAAGTCTGATAGGTTTGCCTTTATAAGTAAGTTGGCCTTTTTCCTTTGCGGCTCTTAATATTCTTTCTTTATTCTGAATGCTTTGTGTTTTGATTATTATATGGCGAGGGGATGTTTTTTTTTGATCCAGCCTATTCGGAGTTCTGTATGCTTCTTGGACCTTCATAGGTACATCCTTCTTTAGGTTGGGAAAGTTTTCTTCTATAATTTTATTAAATATATTTTCTGGACCGTTGAGTTGCACTTCTTCTCCTTCTTCTACTCCAATTATTCTTAGGTTTGTTCTTTTTATTGTGTCCCATATTTCCTGAATGTTTTGTGATGAGAACTTGTTGGACTTGCTGTTTTCTTTGATCATTGCGTTTATTTTCTCTATGTTATCTTCAGCATCTGAGATTCTTTCTTCTATCTCTTGTATTCTGCTGGTTATGCTTGTTTCTGTAGTCTCTATTCGTTTACCTAATTTTTCCATGTCCAGCCGGCCCTCTGATTGTGTTTTCTTCTTTGCCTCCATTTCAGTTTTCAAGTCTTGAACTGTTTCCATTATCTGTTTGATTGTTTTTCCTTGGTTTCCTAGCGTATCATTCACTGATTTATTCAATTCTTCAAACTTTCTGTTATACTTCTCATCCATTTCTGCCAGGGCATTTTTTACATGCTGTTTAAGGGCGTCAATCACTTTCATAAAGTCAAATTTTTCTGCTTCTTCTTGGTTAAGGTGTTCCTGTCCTCCTGTTGTGAGGTCGCTGGGTTCTGGTGGTTTCATGTTGTTCTTCAGATTGCTGGGTGAATTCTTGCATTGGCGCCTGCCCATCTCTTCCTCCGAATGCTCCTCAATGGATCTTCTTTTACAGGATCAGGTCTCCTTGCCCACTGTTGTACCTTCTCAGTGATGTCACTACCCAGTGATGGCTCTCCCAGTTCCCCAGTGATGACTCTCCTGTTGCCGGGAATGGGTCTCCCTGCTGCTTGTGCTGCTTGGGCAGCTCGTAAACAAAGGGCCTGCCTTGCTTGCTGCAGGCAGGCCTTCCAGATGGCACTTCTCAGCACCTAAACCGGGCCTCCTGGTGGCTCAATGCTCCGTCCAGAAGGCCGCAGCTCCGGGGACAAAAGGGAGAAAGTGTCAGGCGGGGCGGGGTCCAGGAGAGCACAGGAGAGCCAGGATCACAAGGTCCAGACCTGCTTGTTTCTTAAGTTCATTTGCTTGATAATCCTTTTTCGAGGCCTTTACTCTGAGTAGGTTCCTGTCTTTGGTGTTGAGGTGTGTTTCTTGTAAACAGCAGAATGTTGGATCCTCTTTTTGTAACCAATTTCTTAGCCTGTGCCTTTGTATAGGTGAATTGAGTCCATTGACATTAAGTGATATTAATGTCCAGTGGATATTAACTCCGGTCACTTTTTGGTAGTAGAGTTTGTGTGTATCCCTTCTTTGGGTTGTGGTGGTGAAGGGTCTCTCAATGTCTGAGTTATTGTGGTCATTGTTGGACTCCTTGGTTAGTGATTTTCCTTCTATTACATTCTGTAAGGCTGGATTTGTGGCAACGTATTGTTTAAATTTGTGTTTATCCCGGAAAATTTTGTTTTCTCCACTTACAGTGAACGATAGCTTGGGTGGGTATAGTCATCTGGGCTTCCATCCATGGTCTCTTAGTACCTCTATCCAGGACCTTATGGCTTTCATGGTTTCCATAGAGAAGTCAGGAGTAAGTCTGATAGGTTTACCTTTATGAGTAACTTGGCCTTTTTCCTTTGCAGTTCTTAATATTTTTTCTTTATTCTGTATGCTTTGTGTTTTGATTATTATATGGTGAGGGGATTTTTTTGATCCGTCTTTTTGGTGTTCTGTATGCTTCTTGAACCTTCATAGGTATACCTTTCTTTAGGTTAGTATAATTTTCTTCCATAATTTTATTAAATATATTTTTTGGACCTTTGAGCTGCACTTTGTCTCCACCTATAACTCTTAGGTTTGGTCTTTTTATTGTGTCCCAGATATCCTGAATGTTTTGTGATGAGATTTTGTTGGATTTGCTGTTTTCTTTGATCAGTGTGTTCATTTTCTCTATGGTATCTTCAGAATCTGAGACTCTTCTATCACTTGTATTCGGTTGGTTATGCTTGTTTCTGTAGTCTTTATTCATTTACCTAGATTTCCCATGTTCAGCCGGCCCTCTGTTTGTGTTTTCTTTCTTCCCTCCATTTCGGTTTTCAAGTCTTGAACAGTTTCCATTAAATGTTTCATTTTTTTTTGTTTTCTAGGGTATCATTTTTGATTTTCTCAATTCTTCAAACTTTCTGTTATATTTCTCATCCATTTCTATAAGCGTGGTTTTTACTTGCTGTTTGAGGACCTCTATCCCTTAAATATAGTCAATTTTTTTCTAATTCTTCTTAATTAAGGTGATCATTTCCTCCTGTTGTGAGGTCACTGGTTTCTGGTTGTTTCATGTTGTTTTTTAGATTGCTGGGTATATTATAGCATTCGTGCTTGCCCATCTCCTCCTTGGAATGCTCTACTATGGATCGTCTTATGCAGGATCAGGTCTCTTTGCCCACTGATGTACCATCCCAGTGATGTCACTCCCGAGTGATGGCTCTCCTGATGCCCCAATGATGGCTCTCCTGGTGCCCAGATCGGATCTCCGTGCTGCTTGGGTAGCTCGTACACACAGCCTCATTTGGGTCTTAAGATATTAGTCCGGTGCTCCAATTTGGGTCTCTGTCTCTATCTCGCTCCATCGCCAGATGAAGGTTCTAAGGTGATATGTAAGATATTCATCAGTATGGCTATAGGATAGGGTCATTTCAGATTCCCTCTGCTCAGTTGCTCAAGGTACTAGCAGGGGACATCTCCCTGGACACCAATGCCAATCTAGAGTCAAGTCTCTTGCCAACCCAAAGATGGCTCCCTTAATTAGGATATATATTTCTCTGCTCCCGTGTCCACCCTTCCTTTATGCCCACCATCCCTTTTCCCCAAGCTACCCCCAATCTCCCCTTTTCATGTTTCTCATCCCATTTCCTTTTGGCTCCATGCCAGCTCACCCCAAGTTCCCACTTTCTGCACAGCAATCTTATCTACTTTCCATATCCAGGCGGGTGACTATATGTTTTCTTTTGGGTTTACTTGCTCATTTAGCTTCTCTATTATCACAAATTATATGCTCAATGTTCTTTATTTATGGTTAGAAATCAATTATGAGTGAGTACATCCCATGTTCATCTTTTTGGGTCTGGGATACCTCACTCAGAATAGTGTTTTCTATTTCCATCCATTTGCATGCACAATTCACAAAGTCATTGTTTTTTACCCCTGAGTAATACTCTTATATGTATATATTCCACAATTTCTTCATCCATTCTTCCATTGAAGGTGATCTAGATTTTTTCGAGGTTCTGGCTATTACAAATAATGCTGCTAAGAACATAGTTGAACAAATGCTTTTGTCATATGAAAGGGCATCTCTTGGGTGTATTCCCAAGAGTGGTATTAATGAATCTTGAAGTAGGTTGATCCCGAATTTCTTGAGAAATCGCCACACTTATTTTCAAAGTGGTTGCACAAGTTTGCATTCCCAACAGGAATGGATGAGTGTGCCCCTTCCTCCACAACCTCACCAGCAAAGGCTATCATTGGTGTTATGGATTTTAGCCATTCTGACAGGTGTAAGATGGTATCTCAAAGCTGTTTTGGGATTTGAAATTCTGTGATCACCAAGGAGGATGAGCATGACTTTAAGTGTCTTTTGGCCATTAGAATTTCTTCTGTTGAGAATTCTCTGTTCAATTCAGTGACCCAGTTTTTAATTGTGTTAATTAGCTTTTTAAAGTCTAGTTTCTTGAGTTCTTTATATATTTTGGAGATCAGGCCTTTGTATGTTGTAGGGTTGGTGAAGATCTTCTCCCAGTCAGTGGGTTGCGTTTTGTCATAGGGACATGAGTGTAGGATTGTACTTGCAGGTGCCTGCATGCATGCAGCAGCCAGAGGTCAACTTTAGGTATAATTTTAAAGGTCTTCCACACATTTATGCTTCTTGTTTTTATAGCATGTGTGCATGTGCCTTTGCCTTGGTGCACATACAGAAGTTAAGGGACACCTCGCAGGATTGGTTTTCTCTTACTACCCTATAGGTGGGGTATCAAACTCAAGTAGTCATCCTTGACAGCCAGAATTTTTACTTCCTCAGACATCTCACTGTTTTCACCAAGCCGTTTTAAACATGGAAATGCAGCCAGCGTATGGTGGCACATGCTTTTAATTCCAGCACATGGGAGGAAGAGGCAGGTGGATCTCTGTGAGTTCAAGGCCAGCATGTTCTACAAGAGTTACTTCCAGGATAGGCACCAGTGCTACAGAGAAATGCTGTGTAGAAAAACCAAACAAAAATTGCAAATGCCTCACACTATTCAAAGTGACTTTCCTGATGGGAATCCACATTGAATAGTTTGGGTTAGCGAACACTTCCCATCATCACAGTTTTCAAAAATGTCATTCCCAATAACATTTGCTGAAAACCTGGAGGCTAATAAACCTGTCAGAACTATTCTAAAGCCCTGTGTCTAACCACCAGGATAACCTCATGCTGAGATGATTATGTTTGAAATCATATATTAATAATGGACTTCCATGTCATTTTGTTGGCTGAGCTTATGGGGACAAAATAGTTAACATGGGTCCTACGAAATATATCCTCTCTGACCTCAGAACTTGTACTAGGTTTCTGTGAAGTGGGGTGGCCCTGGCCCATGGGAGAAAGTGTTTTAGCAAACAGGTACAATACATGGCTGGAGAACAAGGCTCTGTTGGCAGAGGGAACGTTTGGCATTCATATCTGGTTTTGCTGCTCAACACATCACCAACTAGTGATATCACACATGTCTCTTAAGCCCTACACTTGGAAGGTATTTTCTGTAGAGTCAGAACTTCAAAGTGTTGATGAAAACCACAGTTTTGACATCAAGTTCAAAGAGAAAGAAAAAAAAAGATTCTTTATTCTGGAACCAATTATAAGTGAACATGTTCTGGAAACTGTCAAGTTTTCTCAAATTGTATGTTCCACAGGGCTGTCCTACATGAAGATCTAGGTCTATTTTGGCTGTATTAGACCTCATTTCAAACAAAAGCTCCAACCAAACACACATGATTATACACATAAAACAAATCCTACATTTAATACATCTAATAAAGTGTCAGAGGAGATGTCACAGTGGTTAAATGTACTGGGTGCTCTTGCAGAGAATGTGTGTTTGATCTCAGCACCATAATGCCAGCTCAGAAACATCTGTAACTTTAGCACCAGATAATCTCATGTCATTCTATGATCTCACTAAGCACTACATATCCATTCTCTCTCTCTCTCCCTCTCTCTGTCTCTCTCTATTTGTCTCTCTCTCTTTCTCTCTCTCTCTCTCTCTCTCTCTCTCTCTCTCTCTCTCCACACACAAATACAAACACACACATATTTTTGAAAACAGAGCAACCAAGTCCAGTATCTGGCATAAAATATGCAGTAGATAAGCGTGAATGTTATTATGATTTCTTTTTAAGCATTAATTCTCTTCTAACGACTTATCATGTTTCCTACAGAAGATTAAAAGGATAAAGATAAACAGGGCCCAACATGTACATTTCTTGTTAGGCTGCTACAGGCCCAACCTAACACTTTCATGCTGGTTAAAAGATTTCAATAATAAGGATGACTTTCTCGTTTGTCTCTCCGAGATGCATAGGGGGTAGGGGAGAGGATGGCTTTCTATTATTCATGATGTCTCTCTGTCTTAGGATGGAAAGGAGACATCTTCTCTAAGCCTGTGAATCATGCAGCAGTGTACACCTGGAATTCCAGAGCACAAGTGTTGGAGGCAGGAGGAATAGATAGTCAAGTTCCTCCTTAGCTACATAGTAAACTTGAGGCCAACCAGGAGTACATGAGACACTTGTCTCAAAAAAAATCAAAATGCAACTTAGCTTGATAGGACAGAATATATTTTACTACCAAAAATAGTGTTTATTAGTTTAAGTCCAAGGTGATGGCACTGTTCCATTGAAACACATGCTTTGAATTCATTGAAGGATTAGTGAACTGACTTCATTTGCAGAAGCTCAGGTATTAGGTCTGTAAGCAGACAGACTCAGCCAACTGTAGCAATGAAGGCTTTCATGGACTAAGGAAGGACTTCCATGTTCACATGAGCAACATCAAGTTTTTATGGAGATGCTGCAGTGAGTAAGGGTGGATGGACCATGAGGGAATCCAGAGCAACCCAGATAGGCAACCACTCAGTACTACATCAGCATCACACAGAGACACCTTAATTATTCATCCTCATTGTTGGTTAATTGGTTGAGCGCTTTTCTGGCATGGATGGAGCCTTGCAATCCATCTTCAGCCATGCATAAACACGTGATTCTCTGTGCTCAGGAGGTGTTCATTGAATCAGCCTAGGTGGTCATCAACAGATAGAAGGGAAGAAAGGTTTAATGTATACACATGCATGGAGATGTTTGTGTGTTCTATATTCAACTCAAGATTCTGCACAAGTTAGAACAGTGTCTTACTATTGAGCTACATCCCTATTCAATACCTGATGAGATATTTTTGTCTGTAGTGGATGTCTCTCAGAGGTGGCTCCAGGCCTGGCTCACACCCAAAACCTATGAGCATTTGCCATGTTGCTGGTGGAGCAGGAGACCAGGAGCCCCTATGATGTGCTGGGATAGCTAAAGACAATGTCCTCTGGTCATGAGAATCTATTCTTTTTGCAGGCCTATGAAGGAGAAACATTTCAGGGTTGATCTCTTGAGGGCAGGGGAGATAAATTCAATATGCAATGTCTAGGCCTTTGCAGGATGGTTTCTGCCCCCCAAATTTGGCGGGTGAAATTAGCACAACATACATCCATAGCCTGTCCATACAGGTGTGGCTCTAAAAGATGACTCATATACTCACAGCCTTCCTGACTCCCTCTTCTCCACAATGAAGAGGTGTTTTTATATAACAGGGCTTTGGTGTAAAAGAAATTGATAATTACCCGAGAAGGAGAGACGTTTGCAGTAGTAGAGAGGAGAACAAAAATTTGTCAATGTTGTGTGTTGCCTCTTGGCTCCCAGAGAGCATGGCATCTGCCCCCACTAATGAGAAAGCAGCTGGCTTGGAATTCTCACTCAATTATTTCAACATGATGGACACTATGTGGGCTGCATTCCCAGGTTGTGATAATTACATTTTCTTTTCTGATTTTTCTGTCTTGCTGATAATTACCACCACTTGCCTCTTCTCAAACATGCAAGTGGGGTGCTGGCAGCCATGTTTAACTTGAAGCTAGATAAGTTGGCCAATTTGACTGTCAGGAAATTTGAAAGTAATTATTATTTCCTGAATTTCTCCTTATTTCCCGAATCTTCCTGTGTTAAATGGACAAAAGAAAAAAATCACACATGCTAGCACAGACTTTGGGATCACTGTACTGGCCTTATGGAGTCATTATAATGTCCAGCAGTGTCTGGGATCATGGTGATGTCTAAAGTAGGGTTGGGCCATGCTGAGCATGATATGAACAGTACTATTCCTAGAAGTAAATAATAGAAATACCTTTATTTATTCCATTGTGAGTGCAGGAGCAGTGAGTCCTCTTGGGAAGTTTTCTTGAGGATCTCAAATCACTATGAGCAGCAATCCCATCCTGTTCTTACTTTGGAAAATACACAAACAGCCAGGCCCAGGCCCAGACCCATGAATGCCATGTGTCATTAGCCTTGAACCTGGCACCTTTACAGCTCAGATGGATCTCCTCAACACAAATCCCAGAATTTCTTTTTCTCTAGAGCCTTGCTTAGAGCCCATTGATACAGCGCTCAACCTGAGATCGCTGTGGATTTTAGTTTCAGGTATGCCATGAACTCCTTGTGCTTTTAAAATGGCATGATATTCAACTTTAACCATCAATGGGCACACACTGGAATAAGATATGAAGAGAATCTCAATGAGGGATTTCTCAGATCAGTTTGCCTGGTGCACCTGTGGTTGTCTTAATAGAATTGTTCAGATCACCTTGAATGTAACCTGAGTGGTAGGGGCTATTCTGTGGTTAGACCCCTGAAATATGGAAAAATGATGCAAGCAAGTGAACATACATACACATGCTTTCCTCTTTGTTCTTCTTTGACAGTGATGTCATCAGCTGTCTCATGCTCATGTCACTGTGACCTACTGATAGAAGTTGTCTGTAGCCTGGAGTTTTGATTTTAATAAATTCTTCCTCCCACTGTGCTTTTGGTCATATCATAGCAATGTATGTAACTCATTCTCTCGTGGCATATTCTCTAAATTGTGGGTAGAAAGTTGCATCTCGGGCCCAGGAACCAAAGAGAATGCAGTCCTAGGTTTCCACTGTATAATAAATAACAAGGAAGAAATAATAGTGATTGCAGCTGAGAGATCAATGAGGCAGATACTCTGTGGATAACAATGGAAATATCTGAAGCCACAGAAGAGATGTCTTGAGAAAATTAACCCTGGATCACACACAGCCTTTCAATATAAACATGGGATCCCCATACACATCCCTTCTCTCCTATAAGGCCATAGATAATCATGTTCAGTTCCATGGAGTCTCCAAAATATCCCCTTGCCAAAAAAAGGACTATTATGCCTGCCTATATGCCTGCATGCCAGAAGAATGTACCAGATCTCATTACCGGTCTCATTACAACCACCATGTGGTTGCTGTTAATTGAACTCAGGACCTTTAGAAAAGCAGACAGTTCTCTTAAACACTGAGCCATCAATCCAGCTTTGGAGAGCTGCTTTTTAAATCAGTGGAATGTGTTCAATCAAGTGAATTTCTCAGATGCCTGAATATATTGGTTTTCTGTTTCTGCATTTAGTCCTATGTTTACTCAATTTTTATGATGAAGTTCCTGTCAGAATACAAGGCAATGGGACTCATGAAAAAAGCCAAAGTTCTTATATCCCCCCTCAAGAAGACTTCAGAGAATATCAATATGAACAAAGGGCCCTCAGGTTTTCCTATAGACAAGGCAGCTTCATAATGTTTCAATCTGAAAGTTAGAGCTTCGAGAATTGTCCGTCTAAATCACCAAGCCACAGAATTGCTCCTTGTGGCCAAAAAGAATTTAGAAATGTGCCCTCTAATGTAGATTGGGTTAGAACTTCAACTTTTCCCCAGGAAGACACAAACATAGTTTTTCTGCCCATGGCGGCTCCAAACTTTAAGAGCCTGTCAAACTGAGGTTAAAAAGATGCTCATTTAAGGGGGGTGGTTTGGTACTACTCTCTCTTATCATGACATATTTACATCTTCTTATTTACAGAACAGCCTCATATTTCCTACTCTGTGGCCAACATGAACAACAGGAGTTTATAGCTTTTCTTTCTCATCAATTACTTGTTAAACCTTTGCTTTCCACTTATGGCTATCACAGGTGCACATTAAGGCATCAGGTCCATCCATTTGAGTATAAAAATTCAGATGTTTTGCATCTGATTATTAATAGGTCACAGTTTCTACATAGAACATGATATACTATCTATTACCCACTGAGAATAACATGTGCTTCTTCTGACTAATATTGACCATAAATTACTAGTGTGTGAATGATCAATTCCCTCTGTCTAAGAGGTTCAGAGTGTTTCTTTTTTTATTGAAAAATAAAAATCCCTGCTTCCTCCCAGCCTCACATTTCCCTTCCCTTCCTGCTGCCGCTCTCCCCTACCCATACACCTCTCCTACTACCTCTCCAGTCTGGAGAGCAGTCACGGTTCCCTGCTCTGTGGAAAGTCCAGGGCCTTCTCCCCTCCAATCAGGTCTAAGAAGGTGAACATCCAAACTGGCTAGGCTCCCACAAAGCCAGAACATGAAGTAGCAACAAAACCCCTTGCCATTGTCCTTGGCTTCTCATCATCCCTCATTGTCTGCCATGTTCAGATTGTCCGGTTTTATCCCATGCTTTTTCAGTAACAGTCCAGCTGGCCTTGGTTAGCTCCCAATAGGTCAGCCCCACTGTCTCAGTGGATGGGTGCACCCCTCGTGGTCCTGACTTCCTTGCTCATGTTCTCCTTCTTTCCTGTTCCTCATTGGGACTTAAGGAGCTTATTCCGGTGCTCCAGTGTGGGTCTCTATCTCTATCTCCATCCATCACTAGATGATGGTTCTATGGTGATATGCAAGATATTCATAAGTATGGTATAGGATAGGGTCATTTCAGGTTCGCTATCCTCAGCTGCCCAAGGAACTAACTGGGGACATTGCTCTGGGCACCTCGGCACCACTTTAGGTTCATGTCTCTTACCAACCCTAAGGTGGTTCCCTTAATTAAGTTATGTGATTCCCTGCTCCTCTATCCAACCTTGTTTTATCCCCAATCATCCCATTTCCCCAAGTTCCCCCATCCTCCCTTTCTCATTTTACTCTCCCCATCTCCCCATACCCCTATCCCACCCCAACCCCAAAGTCCCAATTTTTTGCACAGCAATCTTGTCTATTTCCCATAGCAGGGATAATAACTATATGTTGTTTTTTTTTTTTTGGGGGGGGGTTCACCTTCTTATTTAGCTAATTCAGGATCACAAATTATAGACTCAGTGACCTATATTTATTGCTAGAAACCAATTATGAGTGAGTACATCCCATGATCCTCTTTTTGGGTCTGGGTTACCCCACTCAGGAAAGTGTTTTCTATTTCCATCCATTTACATGCAACATTCGAGAAGTCATTGATTTTTATGGCAGATTAGTACTCTAATGTGTATATATTCCACATTTTCTTCATCCATTCTTCCATTGAGGACATCTAGGTTGTTTCCAGGTTCTGGCTATTACAAATAATGATGCTATGAACATCGTTAACAAATGCTTTTGTCATATGATAGGGCATCTCTTGGGTATATTCCCAAGAGTGATATTGCTGTGTCCAGGGGTAGCTTGATCCCAATTTTCCTGGTAAACTGCCACACTGATTTCCAAAGTGATTGCACAAGTTTGCATTCCCATCAGCAATGGATGAGGGTATCCCTTTCTCCACAAACTCCCCAACAAAGGCTATCATTGGTGTTTTTGATTTTAGCCATTCTGACAGGTGTAAGATGATATAGCAAAGTTGTTTTTATTTGCATTTCCCTGAACACTAAGGAAGTTGAGCATGACCTTAAGTATCTTTTGGCCATTTGAACTTCTTCTGTTGAGAATTCTCTCTTCAGTTCAGTGCCCCATTTTTTAATTGGGTTGATTAGTGTTTTAAAGTCTAATTTCTTGAGTACTTTATATATTTTGGAGATCAGACCTTTGTCTCTTGCAGGTTGCTGAAGATCTTCTCCCAGTCAGTAGGTTGCCTTTTTTTCTTAGTGACAGTGTCCTTTGCTTTACAGAAGCTTCTCAATTTCAGTAGCTCAAATTTATTCAATTTTTTCCCTTAATATCTGTGCTGCTAGGGTTATACTTAGAAAGCGATCTCCTATGTCCATCTGTTGTAGGATACTTCCCACTATCTCTTCTGTCAGGTTAAGTGTTTTCAGACTGAAATTGAGGTCTTTGATCCATTTCGACTTGAGTTTTGTGCTTGGTGATAGATATGGGTCTACTTTCATTCTTCTACAGGGTGACATCCAGTTGTGCCAGCATCATTTGTTGAAGATGCTTTCTTTATTCCATTGTATACTTTTAGCACCTTTATCGAAAATGAGGTGTTCATAGGTTTGTGGGCTGAAATTCAGGTCTTCTATATGATTCCTTTGGTTGACTTCTCTGTTTTTATGCCAGTACCATGCTGTTTTTAATACTGTAGCTCTGTAATAGAGTTTGAAATCAGGGATTGTAATGCCTCCAGAAGTTCATTTTCTGTATAAGATTGTTTTGGCTGGTGGGTTTTTTGTTTTTCCATATAAAGTTGATTATTGTCCTCTCAAGACCGGTGAAAAATTTCGATGGGACCTTGATGAGGATTGCATTGAATCTATAAATAGCCTTTGGTAGAACTGCCATTTTTACTATGCTGATCCTCCCAATCCAAGAACAAGGGAGATCCTTCCATTTTCTGGTGTCTTCTTCAATTTCTTTCTTCAATGCCTTAAAGTTCTTGTTAAATATATCTTTCACTTCCCTGGTTAGAGTTATCCCAATATATTTTATGCTGTTGGTGTCGATCGTGAAAGTTGATGATTCTCTGATTTGTGTTTCTGCTTCCATAATATTTGTGTATAAGTGGGCGACTGATTTTTTGGAGTTGATCTTGTATCCTGCCACATTACTAAAGGTGTTTATCAGCTGTAGGAGTTTTTTGGTGGAGTTTTTGGTGTCGCTTATGTACACTATCTTATCATCTGCAAATAACTAAAGATTAACTTCTTCCTTTCCGATTAGAATCTCCTTGATCCCCTTATGTTGTCTTATTGCTATTGCTAAAACTTCAAGCACAATATTGATGAGGTATGGAGAGAGTGGACAGCCTTGTTGTGTTCCTGATTTTAGTGGGATGGCTTTGAATTTCTCTCTGTTTAATTTGATGTTAGCTGTCGGCTTGCTTTAAATAGCTTTTATTATATTTAGGTATGTCCCTTGTATCCCTAATCTCTCCAAGACTTTTATTAAAACGGATGTTGAATTTTGTCAAATGCTTTTTCAGAATCTAATGAAATGATCATATGTTTTTTCTTTCAATTTATTTATATGATGGATTACATTGATAGATTTTCATATTTTGAACCAGCTCTGCATCACTGGGATGAAGCCTACTTGATCATGATGGATAATTTTTCTAATGTATTCTTGGATTCTGTTTGCCAGTACTTTGTTGAGGATTTTGCATTGATGTTAATTAGAGAGATTAGCCTATAATTCTTTTTCTTGATTGAGTATTTGTGCTGTTTTGGTATAGAGGTTTGTTTCTTGTAAACAGCAGAATGTTGAATCCTGTTTTTTTTTTTATCCAATCTCTTAGCCTGTGCCTTTTTATAGGTGAGTTGAGTCCATTGACGATAAGTGATATTAATGACCAGTGGTTGTTAACTCCTGTCACATTTTTAGTCATAGAGTTTGTGTGTTTCCCTTCCTTGAGTTATGCTGGTGAAGGGTCTCTAGATGTCTGAGTTATTGTGATCATTGCTGGACCCCTTGGTTACTGCTTTTCCTTCTATTACTTTCTGTAAGGCTGGATTTGTGGCTACATATTGTTTAAAATTGTTTTTATCCTGGAATGTTTTATTTTCTCCATTTATAGTGAATGAAAGCTTGGCTGGGTATTGTAGTCTGGGTGTGCATCCATGGTCCCTTAGTTTCTGTAGTACATCTATCCAGGACCTTCTGGCTTTCATGTTTCCATGGAGAAGTCCGGTGTAAGTCTGACGGGTTTACCTTTATAAGTAACTGGGCCTTTTTCCTTTGCAGCTCTTAATATACTTCCTGCATTCTGTATGCTTTCTGTTTTGATTATTATATGGCGAGGGGATTTTTTTTTTATCCATACTATTTGGTGTTCTGTATGCTTCTTGAACCTTCATAGGTAAATCTTTCTTTAGGTTGGGAAAGTTTTCCTCTATAATTTTATTAAATATATTTTCTGGACCATTGAGGTGTACTTCTTCTCCTTCTTCTACTCCTATTATTCTTAGATTTGTTCTTTTTTTTTTTCGAGACAGGGTTTCTCTGTGGCTTTGGAGCCTGTCCTGGAACTAGCTCTGTAGACCAGGCTGGTCTCGAACTCACAGAGATCCGCCTGCCTCTGCCTCCCAAGTGCTGGGATTACAGGCGTGCGCCACCACCGCCCGGCAGATTTGTTCTTTTTATTGTGTCCCAGATTTCCTGAATGTTTTGTGATGAGAGTTTGTTGGACTTGCTGTTTTTTTTTTTCACTGTGTTTATTTTCTTTGGGTATCTTCAGAATCTGAGATTCTTTCTTCTATCTCTTGTATTCTGTTAGTTATGCTTGTTTCTGTAGTTTCTGTTTGTTTTCTTAAATTTTCCCTATCCAGCTGACCCTCTGTTTGTGTTTTATTCTTTGCCTCCATTTCAGTTTTCAAGTCTTGAACTGTTTCCATTATGTGTTTGATTGTTTTTCATTGTTTTTCTAGGGTATCATTCACTGATTTATTCAATTCTTCAAACTTTCTGTTATATTTCTCATACATTTCTATAAGGGCATTCTTTACATGTTATTTAAGGGCATCAATCACTTTCATATTGTCAATTTTTTCTACTTCTTCTTGATAAACGTGTTCATGTCCTCCTGTTGTGAGGTTGCTGGTTTCAGGTGGTTTCATGTTGCTTTTCAGATTGTTGGGTGAATTCTTGCATTGGCGCCTGCCCATCTCTTCCCCCGAATGCTCCCCTATGGAACTTCTTTAACAGGATCAGGTCGTCTTGCCTACTGATGTAACTTCCCAGTGATGGCTCTCCCCAGAGATAGCTCTACTGGCGCCGAGACCAGGTCTCCATGGTGGTTGGGTTGATCGTAAACAAAGCACCTACCTTGCTTGGTACAGGCAGGCTATTGAAACAAAGGAACTCCCGCAAACCTGGGAGCCATGAGGATTCGGACCCAGTGCCCAGACAGGCTGAACTGGGTGATGTTATGTGCCCAAAGGGAACAGAGGTGTTGAAGCAGGGATGGTTCTGGATGCAAGCTGGGTAGGATAGAAAAAGAGGCAGTATGCAGGGCATAGAGGCCATGCAGTGAGCCCAGGAATGATAGGGTGTTGAGGAACTTCTGAGTTCTCTGTTCCGGGCTGATGCTGTGGGGTCAGCAACTCACCCTGTGCCCAGAGTGTTTCTTGTTCAAATCTAATAACTTCAAAGTCTCCAACCAAAAGTAAAGCAACCCAGGTGCTTAAAGTTCTAGAGCATCACAACATCTAGCAGTGCTGTAAACAGTATGTGTGTACCTTAATTTGATCAGCAGAAAAAAGTAAATAAAGAACATAATCAGATGGTGTTAACTGAATTGGTCTGGAACCTAGCTGAGAATTGCCTCCTAGCATTTGGAGATGGTTCACACTGCTTCCTGCCCTGCACAACATGATATTTTAAATTCCCATGAAAATTCGATCAGGAAAATATTCAGGCTTCTCTAATTTCTCAATTGAGCCTTGATATACCATGTGCCCCACAAGAGTCATTGAGTTTCTGCATACCCAAAAGCATAAGAATTTCGGTCTCTGAAGAAAGAAACTTTTGTATTCAAAATTCCCTGTTTGTCTGTGGATGCAACATTCTCATTCTGTACAGAGGTCTCCACTTTTATCTAACAAAGAGGCCTCAGAATTATTTCTTCAGGGCCAGGAATACTCATCATTTTCTGCAGTAACTGAAGTTGACCTCAAAATATTTTCATGGACTCACTGGGTTCTCAAGCACATTTCTTCTGAACCAGGATGCAGAATGAACTCCACTAATTCTCAAGCGGGCTATAATCCAACCATGACATTATAAGAGATTTTCCAAAGAGATGTATAGATGAAGGGAGCTTCTGACTACTTCTTCAGAACTGGGGGTTTCAGATCTTCCTGAATGGCCCAGTTTGCCTCAATCTTTACTTCCTAGAGCCAAAGAAACTCAAAGCTTTTACCAATAAACTAATAACCTGTCAACAAGAAAGGCTTCAGCCATTACCCTGTGTTTAAAAGAAGATTGACACACCTTTCTTTGAGAATCAGGAGAACTCAGACATTCTTTTATTGTTCAAACGGACCTCATACTTACAACTTCAGAACAAGAGTGTCATGCAACATCTTCAATGCTGAACGGCTCCTGAAATACAACTTGAGAAGCAAAGGCATGTCTTTCTGTGATGTCCCATCCAAACAACACAATCAATCATTGACCAAACAACACAACATGTTCACAAATATTTTATTTTTAGACCAAGATTATTCCATAGGAAAAGATACCAGGATTAATAGAAGACCTGATGTATCTAAAAAAAAAAAACATTCCCCAAACACAGGTTATGTGTGTCCCTCAAAATTTGAGAATTTCACTTTAACAGATCTTCACCAAATCATAGACATATATATGGAAGTTATTATCAAACTTGATGAAATACACGGATGGTTTGATGGAAACTTGGTAAATAATTTTGCCTATCTCTTGGATTCCATCTATTTTTTTGTACTGCACACTTTTGCCTGCCAAGGAATCCCTGCCTACTTCCAAAGTCACCTCTACATGAGGACATTCTGGCATGATATTGAGGTTGTCTTTTATGTAGTCATCTTGATGGTGGTAAAGGTACAGGAATGGATCTTCCTCTTAGATCATGTAGAAACAGGTCATCATGGTCTGCGTCTCATCTGAGACCACACCACTCAACTCCTTCTTAGAGACTGGCATGATGTGGAGGTTGCCTTCAAGTTAGTCTTCCAGGAGGTGGTAAATGTACAAGACCGGATCTTTCTTGTAGGTAATATAGAACCAGGTCTTCATGATGGGCACCTCCTCTAGGACCATCCCCTTCCAGTCATTTTTAGAGCCATTTGTGCCCATGAATGTATGTTTCACTGATCTGCCAACTATGGTGATTGAGAGATGAGTGTCTGTTACCTGAGGAAATGGCACGTTATTAGGCAGAAACTTAAGGTTTAAAATCCTTTCATCACTGTGAAGCTCCAAGCCATAGACACAATCAATCCCATCATATTTCAACAAATAGAGAGAGGGATTTCTTGGCAGTTGATCTAGAATGATGACTTTCCACTGGGTGACTGGATCATTGTCTTCCTTCCAGCCATGAGAAATTCTGCATCCTACAATATTCTCCATGGGCTCAAAAGGCCTACTCAGGTTATGATTCTGGAGAGATGGCACATTCCTCTTCTGGAGAGGTTGCATGGATCTCATAATAAGAGGCATCTTTACCATGGCGGTAGACTTATGAGGTAGGCCACAGCACTCCTGGTCTGCTGTTTCTTGGCTATCTTTCTGTGCTTGGGCTTCATAGCTGCCCACTCTCTATGTTGGAAAAACTCTTCAGTTTAAATCAGACACAAAGTGGTTTCCTCCACCATGAGTGCCTGCAAGGATAAGAAGGGGAGAATGTGAGGTCAAGGCACTTTTCTGGAAGAACTTTGGGGCAGATGACAAAGGCAGTTCTGAATAGGTTTGGATACCTAAATGTAATTTTGTCTTAAGAAATTAATAGGGAAATTATCAAACTATTGTCTACAGCTCAGTATATCTGTATCAGAGACACATTGCTGCTGCCCAAAGGCAATTGACCTCTGCAGAGAAACCCACTTCCTGACTGACTAAGACAGGTATGCGTTTGCCCAAAGTGATTAAGAAAAATCTGAACAGATGGCAAAGAATTCAAAGGACAGCCACTTCTCTCCTTCCCACTCAAGCTATTAGTTAAGTGCCTGATTCAAAACCACCTGACCAAGGTCATGGCACTCTAGTACAATGGCTATCTGTATTGGGTCTCCTGATCCAGTCCCAGGTTTATTACATGAATCCATTCTGTGTCTTCATTAGACAACGAGTACTGTGAGACCCATTGCAACAAGAAAGACTCACTAGTCTGGGCAACAGCACCATTTAGAAGTAATTAATATCTTCTCAAACATATATGTACAAAGAAGATCGGTGCCATTTTAGTGGACTGATGAATTGGATATTGTTAGCAAAGATAAAGTGGGAAGAATAGCTGGCATTCCCCATCCCCACAGCTATCAAATATAGCAGCTGGTAACCACATAAATGGTGGACCAGCAGGAGATTTGAAGGAAAACTTTCTGGACTACAGAGGTCCCAGTTGCTTCCTAAAGATATTTATCAAAAGAAAAAGTCTGGCTCTCCATATTCCATCTTCTGGAAATATTCAGCTGCCAAATCCTGTTGAACAGTTGTGGAGCTCAGGAGCTGAACTGACCTCCTGAGCCACGCTGAAATTAGTAAACCCACCTTCACAGAAGTCTAGTGCTTCAAGTGGAACAGAGTTGCCACCCCCAACCACGTCTTTGTGACATCACCAAGGCTCTACTTTTGTCATAAAACCCCTCATAGGCTGGTTTCTTCCCTATTTACCTACAGAAACATCCAGCATACAGGTCCTAAAATGCTGCTTATACAGACCCCTGTAGACCTAAAATTAAAACCACACGATCTTCCCAATTACATGAGTCATACTCTTGCACAAGTAACTCAATCACTTTATCTGTTTTTTTTTTTTTTTTGAAAAAAATCTTTGGTGTCTGAGTCAACAACTCTCATGAATGTTTTTTTTCCTATCTCCTATCTCTCCATTGGTTATCTTCTATAGATATTTTATTTCTTCATAAATAATAAATTTCAAATTTTCCACTTCCTTTCCTCCTCCCACTTTCTTCTCTCTCCCCACTAAACCTCTCCATTCCAACTCCAATCCAAATAGAGTTCAGGGTACCATGACCTGTTGGAAGGTATGCATCCACATAGAATAGGATCACAAAAAAGCCTGTCTATGCAGTGCAGACAAATGCCCGTGCCATGATCATTGGCTTCTCAGACTGCCCCAATTTTCAGCCACATTCACAGCTGCCAGTTGATCCCATGCTTTTTTACTCCCAGGCCAGCTGGTTTTGTTGAGCTCCCATTAGCTCAGGCACAGGGTCTCAGTGTGTGTACCATGCCCTGGTTTTCCTGACTTCCTTGCTAGTATTCTCAATCCTTCTGCACTTCACCTGGAGCTTGGAAGCTCCATATAGTTTTCTGATGTGGGCCCTGATTTAACTCCATAGACTGCCTAACAAAAGTTCTATGGTGATATTCAAGGTAGTCATCAGTCTGACTATAGGATAAGGCACCCATAGTTCCTAGGGACATGGCACAGTGCAGGCACCCTCTCCTCACCTGACAAAAGTCTTAGTTGGGGTCACCTCATGGCCTTCTATGATCCCCTCTAGAGATAAGGCTTTTGACAACCCCAGAATAACCCCCTAAGTTGAGATATCATCGGTGTGTGTGCATTAACTTGCATGTGTGTTTTTAAATCACAGTAAAAACAGATGGATTGTAATATTGGAATTTATCTTTTAGTGCTGACTAGTACTCCAATATGTATATATGCCCTACTTTCTTCATCCATTCTTCGATTGAAGGGCATCTAGGTTTTTTCCAGTTTCTGGCTATTATAAACAATGCTGCTATGAACATAGTAGTGCATATACTTTTGTTGTGTACTAAGGCTCTCTTGGGTATATTCCCAAGAGTGGTTATGCTGGTTCCAGGGATAGGTTGATCCTGAATTTCCTGAGAAACCGCCAAACTGCTTTCCAAAGTGGTTGCACAAGTTAGCTTTTCCACCAGCAATGGATGAGTGCACCCCTTTCTCCACAACCTCTCCAGCAAAGGCTATCATTGGTGTTTTTTTATTTTAGCCATTCTGACAGGTGGAAGATGGTATCTTAAAGTTGTCTTGGTTTGCATTTTCCTGATCGATAAGGAAGTTGAGCATGACCTTAAGTGAACAAGGACTTCTTGAATTTTGCATACAAATGGATGGAAATAGAAAACACTATCCTGACTGAGGTAAGCCAGACCCAAAAAAGGAACAAGGGATGTATTCCCTCATTTTTGGTTTCTAGACATAAGCAAGGGACATTGAGCCTATAATTAGCGATCCTAGAGAAGCTAAATGAGTAGAACCCAAAGAAAAACATATAGGCATCCTCCTGAATATTAACCTTCATCAGGCGATGAAAGGAGACAGAGACTGACATTGGAGCACTGGACAGAAATCTCAAGTTCCAAATCAGGAGGAGAAGGAGAGAGAGCACGAGCATGGAACTCAGGACCGTGAGGGGTGCACCCACACAGTGAGACAATGGGGATGTTCTATCGGGAACCCACCAAAGCCAGCAGGCCTGTGCGTGAAAAAGCCTAGGATAAAATTGGACTCGCTGAACATAGCGAACAATGAGGACTACTGAGAATTCAAGTACAATGGCAATGTTTTTTTTATTTTTATTTATTTATTTATTTATTTATTTATTTTTTTATTGAGAAAAAGAAAAAAGTTTCCACCTCCCCCCAGGCTCCCATTTCCCTCCCCCTCCTCCCACCCTTCTCCCCCTCCCCCCACTCCTCTCACCCTCCCTCTCCAGTCCAAAGAGTAGGCAGGGTTCCCTTCCCTGTGGAAAGTCCAAGGTCCTCCCCCCTCTGTCCATGTCTAGGAAGGTGAATATCCAAACTGGCTAGGCTCCCACAAAGCCAGAACTTGAAGTAGGATCAAAACCCAGGGCCATTGTCCTTGGCTTCTCATCAGCCCCCATTGTTCGCCATGTTCAGAGAGTCCTGTTTTATCCCATGCTTCTTCCGTCACAGTCCAGCTGGCCTTGGTGAGCTCCCAATAGATCAGCCACACTGTCTCAGTGGTTGGGTGCACCCCTCGTGGTCCTGACTTCCTTGCTCATGTTCTCCCTCCTTCCGCTCCTCATTGGGAACTTGGGAGCTCAGTCCGGTGCTCCTGTGTGGGTCTCTGTGACTATCTCCATCCATCACCTGATGAAGGTTCTATGGTGATATGCAAGATAATCATCAGTATGGCTATAGGATACAGTCATTTCAGGTTCCCTATCCTCAGCTGCCGAAGGAACTAACTGGGGACCTCGCCTTGGGCTCCAGGGAGCCACTCTAGGTTCAAGTCTCTTGCCAACCCTCAGGTGACTCCCTTAACTAAAACTTGTGTTTCCGTGCTCCCGTATCCAATCTTCCTTTATCCCAATCCTCCTGTTTCCCCAAGTTTCCCTCATCCTCCCCTTCTCACTTTTCTCTCCCCTTCCCTCGATACTCCCATCCCCCCCAAGATCCCAAAATTTCTCTCCGGCAATTTTGTCTACTTCCCTTAGTCAAGAGAATAATTATATGTTTTTCCTTGGGTTCACCTTCAAATTTAGCCTCTTTAGGTTCACCAATTATATACTCCGTGATCATTATTTATGGCTAGAAACCAATTATGAGTGAGTACATCCCATGTTCATCTTTTTGGGTCTGGGATACCTCACTCAGGATAGTGTTTTCTATTTCCATCCATTTGCATGCAAAATTCGAGAAGTCATTGTTTTTTACCGCAGCATAGTACTCTAATGTGTATATATTCCACACTTTCTTCATCCATTCTTCCATTGAAGGGCATCTAGGTTGTTTCCAGGTTCTGGCTATTACAAATAATGCTGCTATGAACATAGTTGAGCAGATGCTTTTGTCATGTTATAGGGCATCTCTTTGGTATATTCCCAAGAGTGGTATTGCTGGGTCCAGGGGTAGGTTGATCCCGAATTTCCTGAGAAACTGAAACACTGATTTCCAAAGTGGTTGCACGAGATTGCATTCCCACCAGCAATGTATGAGGGTACCCCTTCCTCCACAGCCTCTCCAGCAAAGGCTATCATTGGTGTTCTTGATTTTAGCCATTCTGACAGGTGTAAGATGATATCTCAAAGTTGTTTTGATTTGCATCTCCCTAATCACTAAGGAGGTTGAGCATGACCTTAAGTGTCTTTTGGCAATTTGAACTTCTTCTGTTGAGAATTCTCTGTTCAGTTCATTGCCCCATTTTTTAATTGGGTTAATTACCATTTTGAAGTCTAGTTTCTTGAGTTCTCTATAAATTTTGGAGATCAGGCCTTTGTCTGTTGCAGGGTTGGTGAAGATCTTCTCCCAGTCAGTAGGTTGCCTTTTTGTCGTAGTGACAGTGTCTTTTGCTTTACAGAAGCTTCTCAGTTTTAGGTCCCATTTATTCAATGCTGCCCTTAATGTCTGTGCTGCTGGGGTTATACATAGAAAGCGATCTCCTGTGCCCATTTGTTGTAGGGTGGTTCCCACTTTCTCTTCTATCAGGTTCAGTATGTTCGGACTGATATTGAGGTCTTTGATCCATTTGGACTTGAGTTTTGTGCAAGGTGATAGATATGGGTCTATTTTCAATCTTCTACAGGTTGATATCCAGTTGTGCCAGCACCGTTTGTTGAAGATGCTTTCTTTCCTCCATTGTATACTTTTAGCTCCTTTATCGAAAATGAGGTGATCATAGGTTTGTGGGTTAAAATTTGGGTCTTCTATGCGATTCCATTGATCGACTTCTCTGTTTTTATGCCAGTACCACACTGTTTTCATTACTGTAGCTCTGTAATAGAGTTTGAAGTCAGGGATGGTAATGCCTCCAGAAGATCCTTCATTGTATAGGATTGTTTTAGCTACCCTGGGCTTTTTGTATTTCCATATAAAGTTGATTATTGTCCTTTCAAGATCTGTGAAAAATTTTGCTGGGATCTTGATGGGGATTGCATTGAATCTATAAATTGCCTTTGGTAGAATTGCCATTTTTACTATGTTGATCCTCCCAATCCAAAACAAGGGACGTCCTTCCATTTTCTCGTATTCTCTTCAATTTCTTTCTTCAGTGCCTGAAAGTTCTTGTCATATAGGTCTTTCACTTCCTTGGTTAGAGTTACCCCAAGATAGTTTATGCTGTTTGTGGCTATCGTGAAAGGTGAAGTTTCTCTGATTTCCCTCTCTGCTTCCATATCCTTCGTATATAAGAGGGCGACTGATTTTTTGGAGTTGATCTTGTATCCTGCCACATGACTAAAGGTGTTTATCAGCTGTAGGAGTTCTTTGGTGGAGTTTTGGGGGTCACTTATGTACACTATCATATCATCTGCAAATAACGAAAGTTTAACTTCTTCTTTTCCAATTCGAATCCACTTGATCCCCTTATGTTGTCTTATTGCTATTGCTAGAACTTCAAGCACTATATTGAAGAGATATGGCGAGAGTGGGCAGCCTTGTCGTGTTCCTGAGTTTAGTGGGATGGCTTTGAGTTTCTCTCCATTTAATTTGATGTTAGCTGTCGGCTTGCTGTATATAGCTTTTATTATATTTAGGTATGACCCTTGTATCCCTAATGTCTCCAAGACTTTTATCATAAAGGGATGTTGAATTTTGTCAAATGCTTTTTCAGCATCTAATGAAATGATCATATGGTTTTTTTCTTTCAGTTTATTTATATGAAGAATTACATTGATAGATTTTCGTATGTTGAACCAGCCCTGCATCTCTGGGATAAAGCCTACTTGATCATAGTGGATAATTTTTTTAATGTGTTCTTGGATTCGGTTTGCCAGTATTTTGTTGAGGATTTTTGCGTCAATGTTCATGAGTGAGATTGGCCTGTAATTCTCTTTCCTGGTTGGGTCTTTGTGTGGTTTTGGTATCAGAGTGACTGTAGCTTCATAAAAGGAATTTGGTAATGACTCTTCTGCTTCTATATTGTGAAATACATTAAGGAGTATAGGTATTAGGTCTTCTTGGAAGTTCTGGTAGAATTCCGCATTGAAGCCGTCTTGTCCTGGGCTCTTTTTGGTAGGGAGGTTTCTGATAACATATTCTAATTCTTCGCGACTAACAGTCTATTTAGATTGTTCACCTGGTCCTGGTTTAACTTTGGTAAATGGTATTTATCTAAAAAAGTGTCCATTTCTTTTACATTATCCAGTTTTGTGGCATACAGGCTTTTGTAGTAGGATCTAATGATTCTCTGAATTTCCTCTGTGTCTGTGGTTATGTCCCCCTTTTCATTTCTGATCTTATTAATTAGTATATTCTCTCTCTGCCGTTTAATTAGTTTGGATAGGGGTTTATCAATCTTGTTGATTTTCTCCAGGAACCAGCTTTTTGTTTCATTGATTCTTTGGATTGTTTTCTGCGTTTCTATTTTGTTGATTTCAGCCCTTAGTTTGATTATTTCCAGTCTTCTACTCCTCCTAGGTGAGTCTGCTTCTTTTTTTTCTAGAGCTTTCAGGTGGGCTGTTAAGTCTCCAATGTGTGCTTTCTCTGTTTTCCTTAAGTGGGCACTTAGTGCTATGAACTTTCCTCTCAGGACTGCTTTCATAGTGTCCCATAAGTTTGAGTATGTTGTTTCTTTATTTTCATTGAATTCAAGGAAGACTATAATTTCTTTCTTTATTTCTTCCTTGATCCAGGTGTGGTTCAATTGTTGACTCTTCAGTTTCCATGAGTTTGTAGGCTTTCTGGGGGTAGCATTGTTGTTGAACTCTAACTTTAATCCTTGGTGATCTGATAAGACACATGTGGTTACCAATATTTTTTTTGTATCTGTGGAAGTTTGCTTTGTTACCGAGTATGTGATCAATTTTCGAGAAGGTTCCATGAGCTGCAGAGAAGAAGGTATATTCTTTCCTATTTGGGTGGAATATTCTATAGATGTCTGTTAAGTACAATTGATTCATTACCTCCTTTAATTCTCTAATTTCTCTGTTAGATTTCTGTCTGATTGACCTGTCCATTGGTGAGAGAGGAGTGTTGAAGTCTCCTACTGTTAGTGTGTGCGGTTTGATGGCTTCTTTGAGTTTTATTAATGTTTCTTTTACATATGTGTGTGCTTTTAGATTAGGGGCATAGATATTTAGGATTGAGACTTCATCGTGTTGAATTGTTCCAGTTATGAGTATAAAATGTCCCTCACCATCTTTTCTGATTGATTTAAGTTTGAAGTCAACATTGTTTGAGATTAGTATGGCCACACCTGCTTGTTTCTTAGGTCCATTTGCTTGATAAGCCTTTTCCCAGCCCTTTACTCTGAGTAGGTGCCTGTCTTTGTGTTTGATATGTGTTTCTTGTAGACAGCAGAATGTTGGATCCTGTTTTCATATCCACTCTCTTAGTCTGTGCCTTTTTATAGGTGAGTTGAGTCCATTGACATTAATTGATATTAATGACCAGTGGTTGTTAACTCTGGTCACTTTTTTAGTAGTAGAGTTTGTGTGTTTCCCTTCTTTGAATTGCGCTGGTGAAGGGTCTCTAGATGTCTGAGTTATTGTGGTCATTGTTGGACTCCTTGGTTAGTGATTTTTCTTCTATTACTTTCTGTAGAGCTGGATTTGTGGCTACGTATTGTTTAAATTTGTTTTTATCCTGGAAAATTTTGTTTTCTCCATTTATAGTGAATGAAAGCTTAGCTGGGTATAGTAGTCTGGGCTTGCATCCGTGGTCTCTTAGTTTTTGTAGTACATCTATCCAGGATCTTCTGGCTTTCATGGTTTCCATAGAGAAGTCTGTTGTAAGTCTGATAGGTTTGCCTTTATAAGTAACTTGGCCTTTTTCCTTTGTGGCTCTTAATATTCTTTCTTTATTCTGAATGCTTTGTGTTTTGATTA
>JABTXL010019024.1:37919-127195 GCA_025134845.1 Neodon shergylaensis
CAGAGACTGTCTGGGCTCTCTTGTTAGAAGTGGGGAAAGCTTCAACCTTTCCCCACTTCTAACAAGACATTGTATCCACCAAAACCAGGAGATACTTGATTTTTCTGACTGTGGGCATATGGGTAAAATCCAACTGCCAGTCGGTTCCCGGAAGAGAGCCCCTGGCTTGGTGGGTAGGAAAAGGGAAGCTACGATATTTGGTTCTGGGATCTGACTTCTGGCAAATCTGACAGGAGGCAGTGATGGCCTTTAGGAACCTGATATCCTCAGGTGTGGGTTTGATATGTGTTTTCACAAAATGAAGTAGAGCTTTTTCATTGGGATGAAAAAGCTGGTGTAGGTAGGATAGGATCTGTTGGGTGTTAGGAGGTGTCTGTGAGACTGTGGGCTGTGCCGTAAGTACTCCCTGAGGTAGCTGAGGCAGGCCCGTACTCTGGAGTGCTGCCATCTTAGCTGCTCTGTCGGCTCGGTTGTTCCCCTTGGAGACAATAGAGCTGTCAGATTGGTGAGACCGGCAGTGAATAATTCCTATAGCTTTAGGGAGATGAGAAGCTCTTAGTAAGTTCATAATATGCTCTGAGCTGGTAATAGATCCTCCCTTCGCCGTGAGAAGCCTGCGCTCCTTCCAGATGGCCGCGTGAGACAACAGGATATGAAATGCATATTTTGAATCTGTGTAAACATTTAAAGATTGTCCCGCGGCTAACTGAAAGGCTCGGGTGAGAGCTATCAGCTCAGCCTGCTGATTAGTAGTATGAGCAGGGAGTGCCTTTGCCTCAACTATCCCTGTGTCTGACACTATAGCATAACCTGCTCTGCGGGTCCCGTCACATAGAAAGGAGCTGCCATCCGTGTACCAGGTATGAGTAGCCTGGGACAGACTGCCCTCCTGTATATGTGAGGGGTGAAGTAGTAGGTCCTCTAGAACCTCAATGCAGGAGTGGTATGGGGAATCATTAGCCTTAGGTTGAGGTAGAAGATTTGAGATATTAATGGGGGGGGCAGCATTGAAATGTTAGACTGGTATCTTCCACCAGTGCCACCTGAAGGGAAAGAACTCGAGAAGGGGGTAGGGTCTGTAAGCCTTTGTAGGTTAAGAGGTTGGATAGGTTATGATGAGAGAACACCGTGGTGGGTGCTCCAAAGGTTAGCTTTTTTGACTCACGAATAAGAAGTTCAGCAGCTGCCAAGGCACGTATGCAGGGTGCCCAGCCCCGAGTGGTGAGGTCCATCTTCTTTGACAGGTAAGCTACAGGTGCGAAGGAGGGTCCCAGTTGATGACCTAGGACTCCCAGAGCATAGCCCTCCTTTTCTGCTACATAGAGAGAAAAGGGGAGGGTTAAATCCGGAAGATGGAGGGCTGGGGCTTGGGTCAGGGCCTGTTGAAGTCTCCGGAAAGGTTTGGTGATGGGGTGAAGAAGGGGCTCATGCAGAGAGCCAAGAGCAGCTTCATATAGGGGGCGGGCAAGGAGAGAGAAGGAGGGGATCCAGGAACGCAGAAAACCAGCCACTCCCAGAAATGACAAAACCTCTTCTTTGGTGGAAGGAACTGCAAGAGATTGAATTAGTCTTTTCCTGTCCAAAGTAATAGCCTTTTGTGTTGGGGTTATGGTCAATCCCAAATACGTTACTTGAGTGGTGGACAATTGGGCCTTAGAGGGTGAGACTCTGTAGCCCTTTTTGGATAAGAAATTTAATAAGGTAGCAGTGTCAGTCCTGCTGGTCTCCAACGATGGGCTGCAAAGCAGGATGTCATCGACATAGAGAATTAGTTTGGATTCGAGGAGGGACAGTGAGAGCAGATCAGAGGCCAGGGCCTGGCCAAAAAGATGTGGGCTGTCTCGGAATCCCTGAGGGAGAACGGTCCAGGTTAGTTGTGTAGAGAAATTAGTATCAGGGTCTGTCCAGGTGAAAGCAAAGATGTTCTGAGATTGAGGGCTGAGGGGAATAGAGAAAAAGGCATCTTTGAGGTCCAAGACTGAAAAGTGGGAGGTCCCTGAAGGAATATTAGACAAGAGGGTGAAAGGATTGGAAACGACTGGATGTAAAGGCACCACAGCAGAGTTGATGAGCCGAAGATCCTGAACCAAACGATAAGCTCCGTTAGATTTTTTGACAGCCAGTATAGGGTTGTTAAAGGGGGAAGAGGTGGGACGAAGCAGCTTTTTCCTCAAAAGGTCAGAAATTATAGGTTTTAGTCCTCTGAGGCTCTGGGAAGAGAGGGGGTACTGAGCTTGGGTGATGTACTCGGTGGGGTTCTTTAATTGAATAACAACAGGTGAGTGATGTTTAGCGATGGCAGGATTCTGGGTGTCCCACACGAGAGGGTCCACCTGGGAAGCTGGAAGAGGAAAGGGCATGTTAGTATCAGAAGATCGCGGGACCAGGAGAAGAAGCAGCTGAGTCACCGATGAATCTGGAACAAAGCGGGTGGGGGGTGCAAAGGAAATGAAGGCTCCCAATTTGGTCAGAAAGTCTCTTCCCAAGAGTGGAACTGGACAGGTTGGTAACACCAGGAATGAATGAGTGAGAAAAATACCTTTAAATACGCAATTGAGAGGTGGAGTTTGATGAGGTAGATAAGGCTGTCTCCCTACCCCAACAATAGGGGAATTTGAGGGAGAGGTCGGCCCCCAAAATTCTCTTAGAACCGAATATGTTGCTCCGGTGTCCAAGAGAAAAGAGATGAGACGCCCTGATATGGTAATTAGTACCCGTGGCTCCTGGTTGCAGATGGGCATAGCTGTCGGGGTGTCCATGGAGCCCGGGGACCGTCCATCTTCTAGAGCCAGACCCAATAAATCGGCCTGGGGAATCTCTGGGCCCGTTGCCCCCACATCACCAAACACACGAGGGCAGTCCATGGACCAGTGACCCTCCCTGTGACATCTCGGGCAGGGCCCCCTCGGGTTGCGATGAGGATTGGGGCACCCCTTTGCCCAGTGACCTGCCTTACCGCATCTGAAGCATGGACCCGGCGGTTCACGCACCCCGGGGGGTGGGGGGGTAGCGCGAACAGGACGGGTGGAGTCCGTCACCTCGGCTGGCCGGGCAGGTGCAGTGATCACATGGCAGTGATTTCGGGCTTTGTCGTTCCTTGCATGGTAGATCTTGAAAGCCACTTCCAGAAGCTGTGCCTGTGGAGTTAGGGGACCTTTCTCCAAGCGTCTAAGCCCTGATGTCTGAGTAGGACTGGTTAATGAAGTGGGACATCAGGAGCTGTCTACCCTCGGTAGATTCTGGATCCATGTTTGTAAACTGTAACATAGCCTTGGTTAGTCAGTCAAGAAATGCAGAAGGATTCTCTTTAGTATCCTGAAAGATCTCTGCCATCTTTGAATAGTTTACTGGTTTAAGGGCAGCCTTGCGAAGTCCTACCATGAGACAGGTTAAAAATTGATCTCTGGCTAGAATCCCACCGGGGGAATTGTAATTCCATTGAGGCTCCTGGTCTGGCACCGCCTCCGCCCCCGGAGGGTGGGAGGCCAGAGTTTGGTGTACCTCATCAGCGTACTGTCTTGCCTGTTCCCAGACCTGCCTGCACTCCTCGGGGAGCAGGTTATTAAATAAAATTACATATATATCGTGGAAGGTTAGATCATAACATTGAGTTAAATATTGGAATTCTTTTATGAAAGTGGTGGGGTCAGCAGTGTATGACCCGAGTAACTTTCCTACATGGGAAAGCTCTGTTAGGGAGAAGGGAATGTGAACCTTCATGAGACCGTCCACTCTGGCGACTTCTCGCAGCGGTAACAGGTTTGCCGGCTTAGCTCGATCAGAGCGCTACCACGTGAGGGGCGGGGTAAAGGCCGGCGCGAGCTGGTGGGTGGGGTTAGGGCCTGAGGGGGTTTTGGAAGACCGAGGAGGCGGGGTAGGGCGGGGCGGAGACGCAGAGGAATCCGAGTGTAGTTCCGGCTGCCTGTGGCGGAAGGAAACTGTTAGTTGTTTACACTGCTTTCTGCTGCAGGAAGAACGAGGCGAAACCGAATCGGAGGAGCTGGAACCGGAGCTTCCTGGAGAGAAGGAGACCTGGAAGACCGAAAAGAGTTTTTACGCAACGGGGAATGGGAGGGGGAATTTTTACGCGATGGGGAACGGGAGGGGGACCTGAGAGAGTCCTTTTCGTGTCCGGAACCTGTTGGAGGAAGAGAATCGGGTGGAGTGTTGCCCGATTGGGCAGGGGCAATCCCCCGAGGCCGGAGGGGTGGAGGCTCGTCCTCCGGGTCCATGATGGGAGCTGAAGGTTCGCGGGCCTGCGGGGAGGACATCGCCAAAAACATGTGGGCAGGCAAGCAGTGAGAAGTAGATGGGTCCGCCTTTACAGCCACATAGAAAAAGGCCATTACGTACATCAATTCTTTCCATTTAGCCGAGCGATGGCAAAAATTAGCCAATTCCCGCAAGATATCGGGGTCAAATAGCCCTGAGAGGGCCAGCGGAGATCACCCTGTAGTTTATAACGGGGCCAAGTCTTGGAGCAGAGGCGCGCCAGCTTGTTCAATTTAATGGATGGAATCAAAGCATGGGGCTTTAGAGATTCCAGAAGCAGACCAAGTGGGGAATTAGGGGGGACTGTCTTAGAATGCCTAGCACCCATAGCTAAACAGTGAAATCACCCGCCAGAAAGCACCCGAAGGTGCTCGTAAACAGCAGTTCCGACCTCAGGCATCCCCGTAGGACCGGAAGGCCATTTTATGGGCCAGACCGACCCGAACCCCAGCAACGGTCGGGTCTAGGGGTAGACCCGGCTAGGAGGGGACGGTAGGCCCGTTTGGGGCTGTACCAAACAGCCGGAGGTGCTCGCACGTAGGCGAGCCCGCATGTGGAAAGGACAGGAAAAAAGTAGGAAAGGAGAGAGAAGAGACAGCCAGGGGCACCAAACCCCCAGCGGTGAGCGAAGTCAAAGTTCAACCAGGAGATAGGCTCGGGAGGAGGAAAAAGGGTATGCGCAACCCAACCCAGGACGCACCGGAGAAAGCTGGCCGGACTTACTCTAGGCGTGATGGGAAAGGGGAGCCAGCAGAGAAAACTCACGAATTAGTAGGTGACGGTCGGAGATGGCTGTGGTAAGCAGACGGAGGCAGATGGAGTCCTCGATCTGACTTCTTGTCCAGGGAGAGGGCCAGACCCTGGGAGGCGCCAAAAGCCCGGAGCCCAGGCGTCAGGTGGAAGGCCTGGAACAGAGAAGTCCCGAGTCAGTTCGGCACCAATTTCGTTCTTTTAAAAAAGAAAAGAACCGCGGGTGTGTGTGTGGAGGGACGGAAGCGAGACGCAAGACGAACATGGGAGAGGGGTGGAAGAACACGCAGACACGTGGATCCCACGTGGGTCCTTTTAATAGGAAGGGGCCTACAAATGGGTTCGGGTGTGCAACACGAGAGGGGGGAGAGGAAAAAGGGGCGAGGGGATTATGGAGGCTTGCTTTTAATGGGGAACGTAAGGGTTCCTGGGAGGAATGTCCTTGCGCATGCGCGCGCTTCTGTCTGTGATCCAGGAGGATTCTGGGAGCTGTAGTCTCCGAAAAGAACAACACCATCATATCATCTGCAAATAACGAAAGTTTACCTTCTTCCTTTCCAATTTGAATCCCCTTGATCCCCTTATGTTGTCTTATTGGTATTTCTAAAACTTCAAGCAAAATATTGAAGACGTATGGAGAGAGTGGACAGCCTTGTCGTGTTCCTGATTTTAGTGGGATGGCTTTGAGTTTCTCTCTGTTTAATTTGATGTTAGCTGTCGGCTTGCTGTAAATAGCTTTTATTATATTTAGGTATGTCCCTTGTATCCCTAATCACTCCAAGACTTTTATCATAAAGAGATGTTGAATTGTGTTAATGAAACGATCATATTTTTTTATTTCAGTTTATTTATATGATGGATTACATTGGTAGATTTTCGTATGTTGAACCAGCCCTGCATCTCTGGGATGAAGCCTATTTGATCATAATGGATAATTTTTCTAATGTGTTCTTGGATTCTGTTTGCCAGTATTTTGTTGAGGATTTTTGCATCGATGTTAATGAGTGAGATTGGCCTATATCTCTTTCTTGGTTTGAGTCTTTGTGCGGTTTTTGTATCAGAGTAACTGTAGCTTCATAAAAAGAATTTGGCAATGATTCTTCTGTTTCTATATTATGAAATACATTAAGGAGTATTGGTATTAGGTCGTCTTGGAAGTTCTGGTAGAATACCGCATTGAAACCATCTGGTCCTGGGCATTTTTGGTAGGGAGGTTTTGATAACCACTTCTTATTCTTCATGACTAACAGGTCTATTTATATTGTTCACCTGTTCCTGGTTTAACTTTGGTATATGATATTTATCTAAAAAAGTGTCCATTTCTTTCAGATTTTCTAGTTTTGTGGCCTACAGAATTTTGTAGTAAGATCAAATGATTCGCTAAATTTCCTCTGTGTCTGTAGTTATGCCCCCTTTTCATTTCTGATCTTATTAATTTGCATATTGTCTCTCCTTTCTTGATTAGTTTGGATAGGGGTTTATCAATCTTGTTGATTTTCTCCAGGAACAAGTTTTTGTTTCATTGATTCTTTGGATTGTTTTGTGTGTTTCTATTTTGTTGATTTATGCCCCCAGTTTGATTATTTCCAGTCTTCTAGTCCTCCTAGGTGAGTATGCTCCTTTTTTTTTCTAGAGCTTTCAGGTGGGCTGTTAAGTCTCCAATATGTGCTTTCTCTGTTTTCTTTAAGTGGGCACTTAGTGCTCTGAAATTTCCTCTTAGGACTGCTTTCATTGTGTCCCATACGTTTAAATATGTTTTTTCTTTATTTTCATTGAATTCCAGGAAGACTTTAATTACTTTCTTTATTTCTTCCTTAATGCAGGCGTGGTTCAGTAGTTGACTGTTCAGTTTCCATGAATTTGTAGGCTTTCTGTTTTTGTTTTTGTTTTTTTTTTTTTTTTGTTGAATTCTACCTTTAATCCATGGTGATCTGATAAGACACAGGTGTTTACTTATTTTTTTTTGTAATTGTAGACGATTGCTTTGTTACTGACTATGTGGTCAATTTTCGAGAAGATTTTTTTGATCTGCAGAGAAGAAGGTATATTCTTTCCTATTTGAGTGGAATGTTCTATAAATGTCTGTTAAGATCATTTGCTTCATTACCTCCATTAACTCTCTTATTTCTCTGTTAGGTTTCTGTCTGATTGACCAGTCCATTGGTGAGAGAGGAGTGTTGAAGTCTCCTACTATTAGTGTGTGCGGTTTGATGGCAGCCTTGAGTTTTAGTATTGTTTCTTTTACATGCGTGGGTACTTTTATATTAGGGGCATAGATATTCAGGATTGAGTCTTCATCCTGATGAACTCTTCCTGTTATGAGTATAAAATGTTCCTCTCCATCTCTTCTGATTGATTTAAGTTTGAAGTCAACTTTGTCAGAGATTAGTTTGGCCACACCTGCTTGTTTCTTAGGTTCATTTGCTTGATAAGCTTTTTCCCAGCTCTTTACTCTGAGTAGGTGCCTGTCTTTGTGGTTTAGGTTTCTTTCTTGTAAACAGCAGAATGTTGAATTCTGTTTTTTTATCCAATCTCTTAGCCTGTGCCTTTTTATAGGTGAGTAGAGTCCATTGACGAGAAGTGATATTAATGACCAGTGGTTGTTAACTCCTGTCACTTTTTTAGTCATAGTGTTTGTGTGTTTCCCTTCCTTGAGTTGTGCTGGTGAGGGGTCTCTAGATGTCTGAATTATTGTGGTCATTGTTGGACTCCTTGGTTACTGATTTTCCTTCTATTACTTTCTGTAAAGCTGGATTTGTGGCTACGTATTGTTTAAAATTGTTTTTATCCTTGAAAATTTTCTTTTCTCCATTTATAGTGAATGAAAGCTTGGCTGGGTATAGTAGTCTAGGCTTGCATCCATGGTCCCTTAGTTTTTGTAGTACATCTATCCAGGACCTTCTGGCTTTCATGTTTCCATGGAGAAGTCTGGTGTAAGTCTGACAGGTTTACCTTTATAAGTAACTGGGCCTTTTTCCTTTGTAGCTCTTAATATTCTCTCTTCATTCTGTATGCTTTCTGTTTTGATTATTATATGGTGAGGGGATGTTTTTTTTTTGACCCATCCTTTTAGCTGTTCTGTATGCTTCTTGAACCTTCATAGGTATATCTTTCTTTAGGTTGGGAAAGTATTCTTCTATAATTTTATTAAATATATTTTCTGGATCATTGAGCTGTCCTTCTTCTCTTTCTTCTACTCCTATTATTCTTAGATTTGTTCTTTTTATTGTGTCCCAGATTTTCTGAATGTTTTGTGATGAGAGTTTGTTGGACTTGCTGTTTTTTTTTTTTTTTGATCAGTGTGTTTATTTTCTTTGGGTATCTTCAAAATCTGAGATTCTTTCTTCTATCTCTTGTATTCTGTTGGTTATGCTTGTTTCTGTAGTCTCTGTTTGTTTACTTAAATTTTCCATATCCAGCCGATCCTCTGTTTGTGTTTTCTTCTTTGCCTCCAATTCAGTTTTCAAGTCTTCAACTGTTTCCATTATCTGATTTATTGTTTTTCATTGGTTTCACTGATTTATTCAATTCTTCAAACTTTCTGTTATATTTCGCATCCATTTCTATAAGGGCGTTCTTTACATGTTGTTTAAGGGTGTCAATCACTTTCATAAAGTCAATTTTTTCTACTTCTTCTTGATTGAGGTGTTCATGTCCACCTGTTGGGAGGTTGCTTGTTTCGGGTGGTTACATGTTGCTTTTCAGATTGTTGGGTGAATTCTCGCATTGGTGCCTGCCCATCTCTTCCCCCGAATGCTCCTCTATGGAACTTCTTTAACAGAATTGGGTCATCTTGCCTACTGATATACCTTCTCAGTGATGGCTCTCCCCAGTGATAGCTCTCCTGGCACCGAGATCAGGTCTCCGTGCCCAGTGCTGGCTCTCCAGTCTCCCGTGCTGTCTCTCCTTTCTCCGAGATCAGGTCTCAGTGCTGGTTAGCTAGATCTCAAACAAACCGCCTACCTGCTGGGTACAGGCAGGCTATTGAAACAAAGGAACTCCCGCAAACCTGGGTGCCATGGGACCCAGTGCCCAGACAGGCTGAGCTGGGTAATGATATGTACCCATAGAGGGCAGAGGGGCAGAAGCAGGGTGGGTTCTGGATGCAAGCTGGGTAGGATAGGAAGAAAGAGGCAGTATGCAGGGTGTAGAGGCCCGGCAGAGAGCCCAGAAAGGATTGTGTGTTTAGGAACTTCTGAGTTCCTAGTTCCGGGCTGATGCTGTGGGGTCAGCAACTCACCCCGTGCCCAGAGTGTTACTTATTCAAATATAATGACTTCAAAATCTCCGACCAAAAGTAAAGCAACCCAGGTCCTTAAAGTTCTAGAGCATTACAACATCTAGCAATGCTGTAAACCGTGTGTGTACCTTAATTTGATCAGCAGAAATAAAGAAAATAAAGAAAGAACATAATCAGATGGTGATAACTGAATTGGTCTGGAACCTAGCTGAGAATTACCTCATAGCATTTGGAGATTGTTCACACTGCTTCCTGCCCTGCACCACATGATATTGTAAATTCCCATGAAGATTTGATCAGGAAAATGTTCAGGCTTCTCTAATTTCTCAATTGAGCCTTGATATACCATGAGTCCCGCAACAGTCATTGAGCATTCTGCATTCCCCAAAGCATAAGAATTTCTCTCTCTGAAGAAAGAAAATTTTGTATTCAAAATTCCCTGTTTGTCTGTGGATGCAACATTCTCATTCTGTACAGAGGTCACCACTTTTTCTAACAAAGAGGCCTCAGAATTATTCCTTCAGGTCCAGGAGGACTCATCATTTTCTGCAGTAACTGAAGTTGACCTCAAAATATTTTCATGGACTCACTGGGTTCTCAAGCACATTTCTTCTGAATCAGGATGCAGAATGAACTCCACTAATTCTCAAGCAGGCTATAATCCAACCATGACATTATAAGAGATTTTCCAAAGAAATGTATAGACGAAGGGAGCTTCTGACTACTTCTTCAGAACTGGGGGTTTCAGATCTTCCTGTATGGCCCAGTTTGCCTCAGTCTTTACTGCGTAGAGCCAAAGTAACTCAAAGCTTTTACCAATAAACTAATAACCTGTCAACAAGAAAGGCTTCAGCCATTACCCTGTGTTTAAAAGAAGATTGACACACCTTTCTTTGAGAATCAGGAGAACTCAGACATTCTTTTATTGTTCAAACGGACCTCATACTTACAACTTCAGAACAAGAGTGTCATGCGACATCATCAATGCTGAAGGGATCCTGAGATATAACTTGAGAAGCAAAGGCATGTCTTTCTGTCATGTCCCATCCACACAACACAATCAATCATTGACCAAACAACACAACATGTTCACAAATATTTTATTTTTAGACCAAGATTATTCCATAGGAAAAGATACCAGGATTAATAGAAGACCTGATGTATCTAAAAAAAAAAAAAATTCCCCAAACACAGGTTATGTGTGTTCCTCAAAACTTGAGAATTTCACTTTAACAGATCTTCACCAAATCATAGACATATATATGGAAGTCATTATCAAACTTGTTGAAATACACGGATGGTTTGATGGGAACTTGGTAAATAATTTTACCTATCTCTTGGGTTCCATCTTTTTTGTTGTACTGCACACTTTTACCTGCCAAGGAATCCCTGCCTACTTCCAAAGTCTCCTCTACCTGAGGACATTCTGGCATGATATTGAGGTTTCCTTTTATGTAGTCATCTAGATGGTGGTAATGGTACAGGAATGGATCTTTCTCGTAGATCATGTAGAAACAGGTCATCATGGTCTGCGTCTCATCTGGGACCACCCCACTCAACTCCTTCTTAAAGACTGGCATGATGTGGAGGTTGCTGTCAAGGTAGTCTTTCAGGAGGTGGTAAATGTTCAAGACCGGATATTTCTTGTAGGTAATATAGAACCAGGTCTTCATGATGAGCACCTCCTATATGACCATCCCCTTCCAGTCCTTAGAGCCATTTGTGCCCATGAATGTATGTTTCCCTGCTCTGCCAACTATGGTGTTTTAGAGTTGAGTGTCTGTTACCTGAGGAAATGGCACGTTATTAGGCAGAAACTTAAGGTTTAAAATCCTTTCATTGCTGTGAAGCTCCAAGCCATAGACACAATCAATCCCATCATATTTCAACAAATAGAGAGAGGGATTTGTTGGCAGTTGATCTAGAATGATGGCTTTTTACTGTGTGACTTGTTCATTGGCTTCCTTCCAGCCATGAGAAATTCTGTGGCCTACAATTTTCTCCATGAGCTCAAAGGCCTACTCAGATTTTGCTTCTGGATTGATTGCCCATTCCTCTTCTGGAGAAGTTGCATGGATCTCATAATAAGAGGCATCGTTATCATGGCGGTAGACTTATGAGGTAGGCCACAGCACTCCTGGTCTGCTGTTTCTTGGCTATCTTTCTGTGCTTGGGCTTCATAGCTGCCCATTCTCTATGTTGGAAAAACTCTTCAGTCTAAATCAGACACAAAGTGGTTTCCTCCACCATGAGTGCCTGCAAGGATAAGAAGGGGAGAATGTGAGGTCAAGGCTCTTTTTTGGAAGAACTTTGGGGCAGGTGACAAAGGCAGTTCTGAATAGGTTTGGATATCTAAATATTATTTTGTCTTAAGAAATTAATAGGAAAATTATCAAACTATTGTCTACAGCTCAGTTTATCTGTAACAGAGACACATTGCTGCTGCCCAAATGCAATTGACCTCTGCTGAGAAACCTGCTTCCTGACTAACTAAGACAGGTATGCCTATGCCCAAAATGAGTAAGAAAAATCTGAACAGATGGCAAAGAATTCAAAGGACAGCCACTTCTCTCCTTCCCACTCAAGCTAATAGTTAGGTGCCTGATTCAAAACCACCTGCCCAAGGTCATGGCACTCTAGTACAATGGCTATCTGTGTTGGGTCTCTTGATCCAGTCCCAGATTTATTACATGAAGCCATTCTGTGTCTTCATTAGACAACGAGTACTGTGAGACCCACTGCAACAAGAAAGACTCACTAGTCTGGGCAACAGCACCATTTAGAAGTAATTAATATCTTCTAAATTATATATGTACAAAGAAGATTTTTGCCATTTTAGTGGACTGATGAATTGGATATTGTTAGCAAACAAAAAGTGGGAAGAATAGCTGGCATTCCCCATCCCCACAGCTATCAAATATAGGAGCTGGTAACCACATAAATGGTGGACCAGCAGGAGATTTGTAGGAAAACTTTCTGGGACTTCAGAGGTCCCAGTTGCTTCCTAAAGATATTTACCAAAAGAAAATGTCTTGCTCTCCATATTCCATCTTCTAGAAATATTCAGCTGCCAAATCCTGTTGAACAGTTGTGGAGCTCAGGAGCTGAACTGACCTCCTGAGCCACCGTGAAGATAGTAAACCCACCTTCACAGAAGTCTAGTGCTTCAAGTGGAACAGAGTTGCCACCCCCAACCACGTCTTTGTGACATCACCAAGGCTCTACTTTTGTCATAAAACCCCTCATAGGCTGGTTTCTTCCCTATTTACCTACAGAAATATCCAGCATACAGGTCCTAATGTGCCTCTTATTCAGACCCCTGTAGACCTAAAATAAAAACCCCACCATCTTCCCAATTACAAGAGTCATACTCTTGCCCATGCAACTCAATCACTTTATCTGTTTTTTTGTTGTTGAAAAAAATCTATGGTGTCTGAGTCAACAACTCTCATGAATGTTTTTTTCCTATCTCCCATCTCTCCATTGGTTATCTTCAATAGAATTTATATTACTTCATAAATAATAAATTTCAAAATTTCCACTTACTTTCCTCCTCCCACTTTCTTCTCTCTCCCCCACTAAATCTCTCCATTCCAACTCCAGTCCAAATAGAGTTCAGGGTACCATGACCTGTTGGAATTCAAGCCTACTCTTCATCCATCCAGATTTAGGAAGGTATGCATCCACATAGAATAGGATCACAAAAATCCTTTCTATGCATTGCAGACAGATGCCAGTGCCATGATCATTGGCATCTCAGACTGCCCCAATTGTCAGCCACATTCAGAGCTGCCAGTTTGATCCCATGCTTTTTTTATTCCAAGGCTAGCTGGTTTTGTTGAGCTCCCATTAGCTCAGGCACAGGGTCTCAGTGTGTGGACCATGCCCTGGTTTTCCTGACTTTCTTGCTAGTATTCTCCCTCCTTCTGCACTTCACCTGGAGCTTGGTAGCTTCAAATAGTTTTCTGATGTGGGCCCTGTCTTTAACTCCATAGACTGCCTAACAAAAGTTCTATGGTGATATTCAAGGTAGTCATCAGTCTGACTAAAGGACAATGCACCTATAGTTCCTAGGGACATGGCACAGTGCAGGCACCCTCTGCTCACCTGACAAAAGTCTTAGTTGGGGTCACCTCATGGCCTTCTAAGATCCCCTCTAGAGTCAAGGCTTTTGACATCCCCAGAGTGGCCCCCTAAGTTGTGATATCATCAGTGTGTGTGCATTAACTTGCATGTGTGTGTTTAAATAACAGTAAAAACAGATGGATTGTAATATTGGAATTTATCTTTTACTGCTGAGTAGTATTCCAATATGTATATATTCCCTACTTTTTTCATCCATTCTTTGATTGAAGGGCATCTAGGTTGTTTCCAGTTTCTGGCTATTACAAACAATGCTGCTATGAACATATTAGAGCATATATTATTGTTGTATGATAAGGCCTTTCTTGGGTATATTCCCAAGAGTGGTATTGATGGGTCCTTGGATAGGTTGATCCCGAATTTTCTGAGAAACCGCCAAACTGTTTTCCAAAGTGGTTGCCCAAGTTAGCATTCCCACCAGCAATGGATGAATATACCCCTTTCTCCACAACCTCTTCTGCAAAGGCTATCATGGGTGTTTTTTTATTTTAGCCACTCTATCAGGTGGAAGTTGATATCTTAAAGTTGTCTTGGTTTTCATTTTCCTGATCTATAAGGAAGTAGAGCATGACCTTAAGTGAAAAAGGACATCTTGAATTTTGCATACAAATGGATGGAAATAGAAAATACTATCCCGAGTGAGGTCCATTTCCTTCATTACCTCCATTAATTCTCTTATATCTCTGTTAGATTTCAGTCTGATTGACCTGTCCATTGGTGAGAGAGGAATGTTGAAGTCTCCAACTATTAGTGTGTGCAGTTTGATGACTGGCTTGAGCTTTAGCAATGTTTCTTTTACGTAAATGGGTGCTTTTATATTAGGGTCATAGATATTCAGGATTGAGACTTCATCCTGATGAATTGTTCCTGTTATGAGTATAAAATGACCCTCTCCATCTCTTCTGGTTGACTTAAGTTTGAAGTCAAATTTGTCAGAGATTAGTATGGCCACACCTGCTTGTTTCTTAGGTTCATTTGCTTGATAAGCCTTTTCCGAGGCCTTTACTCTGAGGAGGTGCCTGTCTTTGGGGTTGAGGTGTGTTTCTTGTAAACAGCAGAATGTTGGATCCTCTTTTTGTATCCAGTCTTTTAGCCTGTGCCTTTTATAGGTGAATTGAGTCCATTGATATTAAGTGATATTAATGTCTAGTGGATATTAACTCCGGTCACTTTTTGGTAGTAGAGTTTGTGTGTATCCCTTCTTCGGGTTGTGCTGGTGAACGGTCTCTCAATGTCTGAATTATTGTGGTCATTGTTGGACTCCTTGGTTAGTGATTTTCCTTCTATTACATTCTGTAAGGCTGGATTTGTGGCAACGTATTGTTTAAATTTGCGTTTATCCCGGAAAATTTTGTTTTCTCCATTTATAGTGAACGAAAGCTTGGCTGGGTATAGTAGCCTGGGCTTCCATCCATGTTCTCTTAGTACCTCTATCCAGGACATTCTGGCTTTCACGGTTTCCATAGAGAAGTCAGGTGTAAGTCTGATAGGTTTACCTTTATAAGTAACTTGGCCTTTTTCCTTTGCAGTTCTTAATATTTTTTCTATATTCTGTATGCTTTGTGTTTTGATTATTATATGGTGAGGGGATTTTTTTTTGATCCAGTCTTTTTGGTGTTCTGTATGCTTCTTGAACCTTCATAGGTATATCTTTCTTTAGGTTAGGAAAATTTTCTTTTATAATTTTATTAAATATCTTTTTTGGCCCTTTGAGCTGCACTTCTTCTCCTCCTATAACTCTTAGGTTTGGTCTTTTTATTGTGTCCCAGATTTCCTGAATGTTTTGTGATGAGATTTTGTTGGATTTGCTGTTTTCTTTGATCAGTGCGTTCATTTTCTCTATGGTATCTTCAGAATCTGAGACTCTTCTATCTCATGTATTCAGTTGGTTATGCTTGTTTCTGTAGTCTCTATTCATTTACCTAGATTTCCCATGTCCAGCCGGCCCTCTGTTTGTGTTTTCTTCCTTCCCTCCATTTCGGTTTTCAAGTCTTGAACAGTTTCCATTATATGCTTCATTTTTTTTTTTTGGTTTTCTAGGGTATCATTCATTGATTTTCTCAATTCTTCAAATTTTCTGTTATATTTCACATCCTTTTCTATAAGCGCAGTTTTTACTTGCTGTTTGAGGGCCTCTATCCCTTTCATAAAGTCAATTTTTTTCTACTTCTTCTTAATTAAGGTGTTCATGTCCTCCTGTTGTGAGGTCACTGGGTTCTGGTGGTTTCATGTTGTTTTTCAGATTCCTGGGTATATTATAGCATTCGTGCTTGCCCATATCTTCCTCTGAATGCTCCGCTATGGAATGTCTTATACAGGATCAGGTCTCTTTGCCCACTAATGTACCTTCCCAGTGATGTCACTCCCAAGTGATGGCTCTCCTGATGCCCCAATGATGGCTCTCCTGGTGCCCAGATCAGATCTCCAGGATGCTTGGGTAGCTCATACACACAGCCTCATTTGGGTCTTAAGATATTAGTCCGGTGCTCCAATTTGGGTCTCTGTCTCTATCTCGATCCATCGGCAGATGAAGGTTCTAAGGTGATATGTAAGATATTCATCAGTATGGCTATAGGATAGGGTCATTTCAGATTCCCTCTGCTCAGTTGCTCAAGGTACTAGCAGGGGACATCACCCTGGACACATGGGCCACTCTAGAGTCAAGTATCTTGCCAACCCAAAGATGGCTCCCTTAATTAGGATATATATTTCTCTGCTCCTGTGTCCACCCTTTCTTTATGCACACCATCCCATTTCCCCAAGCTCCCCCCAATCTCCCCTTTTCATGTTTCTCATCCCACTTCCTTTTGGGTCCATGCCACCTCACCCCAAGTTCCCACTTTCTGCATGGCAATCTTGTCTACTTCCCATATCCAGGTGGGTGACTATATGTTTTCTTTTAGGTTCACCTGCTTATTTAGCTTCTCTCAGATCACAAATTATATGCTCAATGTCCTTTATTTATGGTTAGAAATCAATTATGAGTGAGTACATCCCATGTTCATCTTTTTGGGTCTGGGATACCTCACTCAGGATAGTGTTTTCTATTTCCATCCACTTGCATGCACAATTCACAAAGTCATTGTTTTTACCCCTGAGTAATACTCTTATATGTATATATTCCACAATTTCTTCATCCATTCTTCCATTGAAGGGCATCTAGGTTGTTTCCAGGTTCTGGCTATTTCAAATAATGCTGCTAAGAACATAGTTGTACAAATGCTTTTGTCATATGAAAGGGCATCTCTTGGGTATATTCCCAAGAGTGGTATTAATGAATCTTGAAGTAGGTTGATCCCAAATTTCCTGAGAAATCGCCACACTAATTTTCAAAGTGGTTGCACAAGTTTGCATTCCCAACAGGAATTGATGAGTGTGCCCCTTCCTCCACAACCTCTCCAGCAAAGGCTATCATTGGTGTTAATGATTTTAGTCATTCTGACAGGTGTGAGATTATATCTCAAAGCTGTTTTCATTTGCAATTCCCTGATCACCAAGGAGGATGAGTATGACCTTAAGTGTCTTTTGGCCATTTGAAATTTTTCTGTTGAGAATTCTCTGTTCAGTTCAGTGACCCAGTTTTTAATTGGGTTAATTAGCTTTTTAAAGTCTAGTTTCTTGAGTTCTTTATATATTTTGGAGATCAGGCCTTTGTATGTTGTAGGGTTGGTGAAGATCTTCTCCCAGTCAGTGGGTTGCCATTTTGTCATAGTGACATGCATGTAGGATTGTATTTGCAGGTGCCTACATGCATGCAGCAGCCAGAGGTCAACTTTAGGTATCATTTTAAAGGTCTTCCCCACATTTACGCTTCTTGTTTTTATAGCATATGTGCATGTGCCTTTGCCTTAGTGCACATACAGAAGTTAAGGGAAACCTTGCAGGATTGGTTTTCTCTTACTACCGTATGGGTGGGGTATCAAACTCAAGTAGTCATCCTTGACAGCCAGAATTTTTACTTCCTCAGCCATCTCACTGTTTTCACCAAGCCATTTTAAAAATGGAAATGCTGCCAGGTTGTGGTGGCACATTCTTTTAATTTCAGCACATGGGAGGCAAAGGCAGGTGGATCTCTGTGAGGTCAAGGCCAGCATTTTCTACAAGAGTTACTTCCAGGATAGGCACCAGTGCTACAGAGATATGCTGTGTAGAAAAACCAAACAAAAGTGCAAAGGCCTCTCACTATTCAAAGTGATTTTCTGATGGGAATCCACATTGAATGGTTTGGGTTAGGCAACACTTTCCATCATCACAGTTTTCAAAAATGTCATTCCCAATAACATTTGCTGAAAACCTGGAGGCTAATAAACCTGTCAGAACTATTCTAATAGCCCTGTGTCTTACCATCAGGATAACCTCATGCTGAGATGATTATGTTTGAAATCATATATTAATGATGGACTTCCATGTCATTTTGTTGGCTGAGCTCATGGGGACAAAATAGTTAACAGGGCTCCTACAAAATATATCCACTCTGACTTCAGAACTCGTACTATGGTTCTGCGAAGTGGGGTGGCCCTGGCTCATGGGAGAAAGTGTTTTAGCAAACAGGTACAATACATGGCTGGAGAACAAGGCTCTGTTGGCAGAGGGAACATTTGGCATTCATGATATCTGGTTTTGCTGCTCAACACATCACCAACTAGTGATATCACACATGTCTCTTAAGCCCTGCACTTGGAAGGTATTTTCTGTAGAGTCAGATCTTCAAAGTGTTGATGCAGAACCACAGTTTTGACATCAAGTTCAAAGAGAAAGAAAAAAAAGATTCTTTATTCTGGAACCAATTATAAGTGAACATTTTCTGGAAACAGTCAAGTTTCCTCAAATTGTATGTTCCACAGGGCTGTCCTACATGAAGATCTAGGTCTATTTTGGCTGTATTAGACCTCATTTCAAACAAAAGCTCCAACCAAACACACATGATTATACACTTAAAACAAAACCTACATTTAAAATATCTATTAAAGGGTCAGAGGAGATGTCACAGTGGTTAATGTACTGGGTGCTCTTGCAGAAAATATGTGTTTGGTCTCAGCACCCTAATGAAAGCTCAGAAACATCTGTAACTTTAGCACTAGATAATCTTATGTCATTCTATGACCTCAGTAATCACTACATATTCTCTCTCTCTCTCTCTCTCTCTCTCTCTCTCTCTCTCTCTGTCCTTCTGTCTCTCTCTCTCTCACTCTTTTTCTCTCTCTCTCTCTCCACACACAAATACAAACACACACATATTTTTGAAAACAGAAGAACCAAGTCCAGTATCTGGCGTAAAATATGCAGTAGATAAACGTGAATGTTATTATGATTTCTTTTTAAGCATTAACTCTCTTCTAACGACTTATCATGTTTCCTACAGAAGATTAAAAGGATAAAGATAAACAGGGCCCAACATGTACATTTCTTCTTAGGCTGCTACAGGCGCAACCTAACATTTTCATGCTGGTTAAAAGATTTCAATAATATTATAAGTCTGACTTTGGCTCGTTTGTCTCTCTGAGATGCATAGGAGGTAGGGGAGATGATGGCTTTCTATTATTGATGATCTGTCTGTCTTAGGATGGAAAGGAAACATCTTCTCTAAGCCTGTGAACCATGCAGCAGTGTACACCTGGAATTCCAGAGCACAAGTGTTGGAGGCAGGAGGAATAGATAGTCAAGTTCCTCCTCAGCTACATAGTAAACTTGAGGCCAACCAGGAGTACATGAGACACTTGTCTCAAAAAAATCAAAATGCAACTTAGCTTGATAGGACAGAATATATTTTACTACCAAAAATAGTGTTTATTAGTTTAAGTCCAAGGTGAGGGCACTGTTCCATTGAAACACATGCTTTGGATTCATTGAAATATTAGTGAACTGACTCCATTTGCAGAAGCTCAGGTATTAGGTCTGTAAGGAGACAGACTCAGCAAACTGTAGCAATGAAGGCTCTCATGGGCCATGGAAGGACTTCCATGTTCACATGCACAGCATCAAGTTTTTGTGGAGATGCTGCAGTGAGTAAGGGTGGATGGACCATGAGGGAATCGAGAGCAACTCAGATAGGTAAGGCCTCAGTACTACATCAGCATCACACAGAAATACCTTAATTATTCATCCTCATTGTAGGTTAATTGGTTGAGTGCTTTTCTGGCATGGATGGAGCCAGGAGGTGTTCATTGAATCAGCCTAGGTGGTCATCAACAGATAGAAGGGAAGAAAGGTTTAATGTATACACATGAATGGAGATGTTTGTGTGTTGTATATTCAACTCAAGATACTGCACAAGTCAGACCAGTGACTTACTATTGAGCTACATCCTTAGCCAATACCTGATGAGATATTGAGTATCGTCGTTAATGTATCTGAACACTGAGTCCATCAGCATCTCAAAGGGAAATCTGGGGCCTTTGTTATCTTCTGAAGACATCCAAGAAAACGTTCAAAATACATATAGTTATCATGGGCAATGTCACATATAAGAGAGACATTTGAAACTTCTCCTTCTTTTGTAGGAAGTTCAGTATATGGATCTTGTCCTCAGGAGCTTCTGGGACTTTACTCCTTTTCCCGGGGGAGTTAAGCAACTTCTCATTTTGCTCAAGAAACTGTGGATTCCTGTATGTTTACACAAGTGTCTGTCCATATCTGCACAAAGCAGTCTAGGACATCCTCCACCAGCTCAAGTGTTCTCAGGAAATTCCTCACATATACCACATATATTATCACAGTTCACTTCTGCACAGAGTACAGTAGCATATTCATCATCTACCTCAGTGTCTCAGGGATATAGCCAGAATGAAAAAAGTTGTTTGAAACTATGGAATCTGTTCCAGAGTCTCTAAGAATTTCCATCAGAGCACAAGATTCTGTAGAACCTTTGCTAACTCACTGGGAGGCCCCAATATATTCATCATCTGCCCCAGTTGTATGCAAAAACTTATACAACTACCGGATGACATGCGGTTTCTGACAGGATTCAAGAACTTTCATTATCTGCCCAAAATAATTTGAGTTTTTTCCATTCTTTCCCATGCCTTTTGAAACCTTCCCTGTCTGAAGAAGGAGCTTTCTGTAACTCTAAACATATGCAATTCTTTCTAAAACCCTCTGTTTCATTCCATGGGACCACTTTTATATTGGAAGTTTTCCCAAATGGTTCAACAAACATATCCATCTGCTTCAGTCTTTTTAGTGTCATTGCCTTCTTTAAAAGGGCAATTTGTGATTATTTTATCTGTATAAGGGCCTCTATCATCTTGCCGAGAGTCATTGGAAATTTCCTTATCAGTTCAATTGATTTCCAGACATTCATTATCTTTACTAGAAGCTGTGGAATCTTGCCTTTCTTCTCATGGAATAAAGACTCTGGAAGTTTTTACTTGTGTATATGGTGAACTAGTATTATCCAATTCCTCAAGAGGGGATATGGGATCTTCATCATCTTCTCCAGTGACTCTCGGATTTTCTCCACTTGAAAAAGTGGATTTAGGAATGTCTCTATCTGTTTTATTGACTCTGAGACCTCCTGTGTCTACCCAGGGTGTTCCAGGGACACCCACATCATCTAAAAACGTGTAGGAAACCTTCATTCATCAGAGGAATACAGATACTTTGCCATATGCCAATGATGATCTCTTTCCCTGTGAAGTGATGGAAATTCTTAATTTTCAAAGGGGGAGTTAAAGACTGGTCATCTGCCCAAGGGGGGTTTAAAACTGCTCTGTCTACCTCACGGCCTGTAGAATATCTTCAACTTCCCTCAAGGATATAAAGAGTTCCACACTCCAAGATCCTGGGTGCTCTAGGACAAATTGCTCATTTGTCCAAGGGTCTCCAGAATCATCCAAATATTCCCACAAAGTGCAAGGCACTTCTTATAAACAAGGGTCTGTGGCAAAGTTCACATGTGTCCAACAAAAAACACATTTTTCCCTGACAAAGGAATATTGCAAAATTTTTCATCTTCTCAAGTTACTCTAGAAACATCATCTTCTCTCCAGAAAGATATAGAAGGTTCATTAAATGTGCATGGTGCTCAGCAACGTCAACCTGATTCACAGGGTAGTTTGAACATTCCCAGTGGATTCCAAAGTCATCAGAAATTTGACATCTCCACAATGTTTTGTAATTGATCAGAATCTTCATCTGTGAGTCTAGAAACTTTGACACCTCTCCCAGAAATTCTTGGACATTCAATATCTGCCTAATTGCTCTGTTTCCTTCTGATTCGGACCACCAAAAACAGGAATCATTATCTCTCCAAAAATCTGTTCAATTTTCTCCATCTTCTAAATGTTCACTGAGTCCTACTCGATCTGTACTAGGTACCTCCCAATATTGATATCAGCTCAATTGTTCTCATTTTTGTTTATAGGTACCAAAGGAACTCTTGGATCATCACAACTTCAGTGAGGGTGTTTGGCAGAGTCACTATCCATGCAAAGGGCTCTTGGAACTTCCATAACAGCACAAGCATTTGTAGGACATTCAAAATCTGAACAAAAATCTCGAGAACTGTTCATATCTTCTCAAAGGAAATAGACCCTTCTTTAGCCCAAGAGGTTTTTGTACATTCACCATCTATTCCACAAGATTGAGGACTTTCTCAATCTTCAAAAGATACTCTAGGAAGACCAGTATCTACACAAGGTGATAGGAAAACCCCATTATCTATTCAAAAGCCTATAGTAACAGCATCATTATTAGCTCAGGGTGTTCTATAAATTCTGACTTCTTTGCAGTGGCCTCTGGGTACTTCACAATATTGCTGAAGAGACAACAGATTCTTTGCCATTTTATGAAGAGATTTATAGTACTTTGAAATCTCTCTCAGGGTCTATATAAACTCGAATATCTATTTTAGAGACAATGAAATTTTCAACATTTGGCAAAGGCACAACAGGCCCTACTATACCTGAACAAGTGATACTGAGATCACCAACAAATTCCTACGAAGCTCTGGGATTTTCTGAATCTGACCAACACTTTGTGAAAACTGCCTTATCTCAAATGGGGCCTGATAGAATTTCATTAATAGATGAATGTTTAAAACAAATGTCTTCATGTGAAAAGATGACTTTATGAAACCACTGCAGCAAAACTGCCCAGGAAATGCAGTGTCTGCACAAGGGGCTTTAGCAATGTCCATATCAGCACAACAATCTCTTGGACATTCACCATCTGTTCTTGGTTCTCCAGATAATTCCTTGTCACTTGAAAATGCTTCAGGTACTTGTTTAGAACAACAGCATCCAGTGCAGTTCTTATCATTAGCATTATCTGATAGGATATATTGGGCTATCTGAATATTTGCAGGGGACACTAGGAACACCACCATCTACCCATAGCATTCTAGAAATACCATCTTCTACCAAAAGCACTATAGAAACTTCACCACCTTTCCAAAATTCTCTAGCACATCTGCCTCCTTATGTTCAGATTCTACAATAGGCTCTCCTTGTTGCAGAGATATCAGAACATTTATCATCTACCAAAGAGACTTGTATTATGTAAGACTCTTTTCCAAGAACTTCAGAAACTTTTCCATCTACCTCACAATCTCTGGAAATTTCATTCTCTGCCCAAATACTGTGGGACCATCTGTATCTGAGTAAGAAAATTTAAGACCATCAGTATCTCTGGAGGAATCCCTGGGAACTATTCATGCTGACCAAGCATCTATGGTTTACACTCCACCTACGTCTGGGACAGGGTCACTCTCCATCTCAGAACAAGGTTGTCATTAGGTGTACATGGAGATTCACCATCTCAGCAAGCCTAAGCTGGAAATTTATTAAATTTACAAGTGACTCTGAGATTGTCTATATCAGCAGATACATATTCAATAAATGCTTCTGGGTCTTGACATACTTCCTTGTCATCTAAATAGGCTTCAGGCACTTGTTTGGAACAAAGGTATTCAGGAGAGTCATTATCATTATCATTATGAGATCTAGGAAATCTTGGACTACCTGAATATCCACAGGGCCATGAGAAACACCACCTTCTACCATAGCATTCTAGAAAATTCATCTTCAATGCAGGGGATAATAGAAACTTCAGCACCTGCCCAATATTCTCTAGCACATCTGATTCTTTCACTGCAGGTTCTAAAAGAGCCTCCCCTTATGACAGAGATATAAGAACCTTTGTCATCTACCAAGAAGCTTATAATATATCAGACTCTTACCCAGGAATTTCAGAAACTTTTCCATCTACCCTAGAAACTCTGAACATTTTATTCTCTGGCCAAAGTACTATAGGAACATAGTTTCTGAAAATGAAATTTGTGGACCATCAGTATATTTGGAAGAATTTCTGTGAACTTCTTCTCCTGACCAAAGTTTTCTAAGACTCATTCTACCTGAATCAGGGACTGGGTCATTCTCCCCATTCAGCACAAGTTTGTCAGGAAATATTTTCAGGTGTACAAGGAGATTCACCCTCTCAGCAAGGCTTTACAGGGATTCCATTGCATTGCCAACAGGCTTTTGGACTGTCTATATCAGAATTGGAATCACTTGGATGTTCACCATCTGCTCAAGAGTCTCCCGATAATTCTTTGTCTTCCAAGAGGCTTCAGGCCCTTCTTTGAACCATGAGACTTTAGGACAGTCATCAACTGATCCTGGAATGCTTGGACCTTCTGACTCTGATTAGGGGGCACTTGAAACTCCACCATTTACCTAAAGTTTTCCAGAAATACCATCTTCTTACAATAAGGTTAAGGAAACTTCAACAACTTCCCAAGATTCCTTAGAATATCAACCTCCTTTGGTGTGGACTCTGCAAACTTCCCTTACACAAGAGAACTCAGAAACTTTGCCAACAGCAAAAGAAGTTTGTATGAACCCAGAACCTGTGTCAGGTGCTCTAGAAATTTTACCACATTTTGTAAGGGATTTGAGGCACTTGAATACTGAAAAAAAATACTCTAGGCCCTTCCGTATATGACCATGAGTATCTGGAGTCATCAACACCTCTTTCTGATACCTTAGGAAATCCCACACCATCCCAAGGGCTTCTAGAACCTATACCATCTAACAAAGACTAAGTGAGAACTTTCTTTTCAATGAAGTCTTTGGGAATGTCCACTTGTGCATATGACAGATTCATTTCTTTTCCTTCTCATGGAGACTGCCTGAGATATTACTCTTATCCCAATAAAATCTATAGATGTTCCAATTCTACCAAAAATAATTAAGAATGCTCCATTTTGTAAATGAAGTATCAGATATTTACTTTTAGAACTTGATGCCTTCAGATGATTCACTTCTGACAAATGTAGGCTCACATCTTCCATTTATATCAGAAAGGACTCACATTTTATCTCTACTCTGCCAAGGAGTGTCTCACACCAAGTATCATCAGAACTGAAATTCAGATCTACTTCCATTCCTACAAAATATCAAAGATGTTCTCTCTCATGACAAGGTGGCTCCAAATATTTGTAATAAAAAAATTAAAACTTGCTTCTAAAGAATCATGTCTCAAATCATTCTCAACAGAAGATGAAGGCTTGAAATTTCACCATTCTCCCAAAAAGGGGGCAGAGATTTGGTTTCTAACAAAATGGCTGCAAGGCTTAAAACCAAGCCAAAGGGAGCCTCACTACTACTTCTGCAAAGGGAGTTTAGAGATCCTCACAATCTTATGAGGAGGGCCTCAGATTTTCTTCATCTTCCCAAGGAATTCCTAGATATTCCAAATCTACAAAAATCAAATTGGAATAGGTCCCCTCTAACAAAGCAGTTGTTCATGTTTCCCATTCAGAACATGAGGACTACCTAATATGCTATTTGTCCAAAACAGAGTCCAAGCATTCATCCTCCAAAAGTGACCAGAACCCAAAAGCTACTCTGCAAGAGTGCATAGAACCTTCATTCACTATGGGAGGCTGCAGATCATCACGATCTCATGAGGATGGTAGGAGAAGTTTTGCTTAACCCCAAGGCAGCCATAGACATTCAAGACCTATCAAAACTAAATTAGAACAGGATCTAACAAAGCAGATGTTCATGCCTCCCTTACAGAACGTGGGGCCTGTAAGCATCTCTCTTTCTCACAAAGAGGATTTAGAAATGCTTCATCTGCCAAAAGGGACAAGAAACTAAATGTTACTCCAAAAGAGAGCATAGAAGCCTCCACTTCTACAGGAAAATATAGCAAATACTCCCTCTCATAAAAACATTCTTCATCTCCTCATGGGACTTCAGCATTAGTTTCACTTCTACCAGAACAAGATTCAGGCATTCACTCAATAGTCATCAAAACCTCCACTATATCACAAGAAAGCTTTAGTTCATCTCCAGATGGAGAAATTCCCATTGATAGTGTCAAGTCTTTCTCCTGGCACAAAAGAAATGTTGTCAGACATTCTGTTTCTACAATGCAGGATTGTAATCATACACTTTCTATCCAAGAGTGACAGACTCCTTCCACTGGTTCCAGAGACAGGAGCAGGGAATCAATTTCTGTACAATGGGGACTCATATATTCACCAATTGCAAAAGGGAGTGCCACATCATTCTCTGTTGTTCAAGGAAAGTTCAGACATGAACTAGTGATCTGAAACCTTCTGTCACTTACTAAGGCAGATATGCAACCTTTCAATATGAACATGGGTTCACCATACATAACTGTTCTGTCCTAGGAGGCCATAGATAATCATATTCAGTCTCATGCAGTCTCCAACAAGATCCCACTGAAAAAAAGTAGTATTATGCCTTCCTGTATGACTGCAGGGCAGAGGAAAGCTCCAGATCTCATTACAGATGATTATAAATCACCATGTGGTTTCAGGGAATTGTACTCAGGACATTTAGAAAATCAGGCAGTGCTTATTAACCACTGAATGATCTCTCCAACTTTGAAGAGCTTTTTTTGTTGAATCAGTGAAATGTGTTCTACCAAATGAATTTCTCAGATGCCTGAATTTTATGGAATTTTGTTTCTGGATTTAGACCTGTGTTTACTAAAAGCTTATGATGAGAATCCTGTCAGAATAAAAGTTAACGGGACTCATAAAAATCAGCCTAAGTTCTTACCTCCCACCTCAAGAAGGCATCAGAACATATCAGTATGACCAATGGGCTCTCAGATTTTCCTTTGGACAAGGCAGATTCAGAATGTTTCAATCTAAAAGCGAGAGCCTCAAGAATTACCCATCTAAATCATTAAGCCTCAGATTTACTCCTTGTGACCAAAGGGATTTCTGAAATATGCCCTCTAATGTAGACTGGGTTAGAACTTCAAATTCTGCCCCAGGAAGACACAAACATAATCCTTCTCTCCACGCAGATTTCAAACCTTACAAGCCTGTCAAATTGAAGTTCTAATGATGCTCATTTCAAGAGGGATTGTGGGTCCTACTTATTCTTATCATGCCATATTTGCATCGTCTTATTAACAGGACAGCCTCCTGTTTTCCTACTCTGTGGCACAGATTAACACAAGAGTTTATAACCTTACTTTATCATTACATGCCTGTCAATCCTTTGCTTTCCCTTCCTGGCTATCTCAGATCCACTTTAAGTCATCAGATTGGCCCATATGAGTATAAAAAGGGCACATGTTTTGCATCTGTCTACATAGAACATGATATAAAATCTATTAAACATTGAGAATAACATGTAATTCTTCTAACTAATATTGTCCTTGACTTACTAGTGGATGAAAGATCAATTCCTTTCTGTCTAAGAGTTTTTGAGTGTTTCCTATTTAAAACTTTAGGCTTCAAAGTCTTTGTCCAGAAATAAAAAAAAGGTGCCTATAGATCTAGAGCATTATAACATCTAGCAGTGCCCTACACCCAGTATCTCTGCCTTAATGTGATCAGCAGAAATACAGAAAATAAAACAATAACAATCAAAAGGAGTTAGCTGAATTGGTCTAGAAACTAGCTGAGAATTGGTTTCTAGTGTGTTGAAGATTGATCACACTGTTTCCTGCCCTGCACAACAATGCTATTCTAAGTTCCCATGAAGATTTGATCAGGAAAATGTTCAGGTTTCTCTAATATTTCAATTGACTCTTGAAATCCCATTTGTTCCACAAGAGTCATTGATCTTTCTGCATTCCCCAAAATATCATAAGACTTTCTGTCTCTGAAGACAGGAAATTTTGTACTCAAAATTCCCTGTTTGTATGTGATTGCTATATTCTAATTCTGTACAAGGGTTCTCCATTTTTTTCCTGACAAATAAGCCTCAGACATAGTCCTTCAGGCCCAGGAGGAATCATCCTTTTCCCCAGTAACTGAAGTGGACCTCACAATATTTTCATGGACTCACTGGGTTCTCAGGCACATCTCTTCTGAACCAGGATGCAGAATGAATTCCACTAATTCTCAAGCAGGCTATAGTCCTACCAGGACATTAGAAGAGATTTTCCAAAGAATTGTATGAATGAAGGGAGCTTCTAACCATTTCTTCAGAACTGGGGGTTTCAGATCTTCCCCAATGTACAAGTAGGCCTCAATCTTTCCTGTCTAGAGCCAAAGTAACTCACAGCTTTTACTGGTAAACTAATAACCTGTCAACAACAAAAGCTTCAGCCATTACCCTGTGTTGAAAAGAAGATTGACACACCTCCCTTTGAGAACCAGCCAAACTCAGACACTCTGTTATTGCCCAAAGGGAACTCATACTTACAACATCAGAACAAGGGTGTCACACACATCCTCAATGCTGAAGGCATCCTGGGACATAACTTGAGAAACAAAGAATCCGCAGACTTCCCCAATGCTCCAAAGAGACCATCAATATAAACCATTTAAGTAAATGAGCCATATAATTTATTCTAATTTACACTGGGGATTCAGATTTATTCCAGAACAAGAACAGTTCGGGCCGTCAACTCACAACTCTATCATGTCTTATATAACCCCTTATAAATTAAGTTAATTCACTAATTGAGGTGGCTTAAACTTTGGTGCCCTCTCTTCTGAAGATGGATTTAGTTATTTCCTCCAACCACAGTAGCCCTTGATTTTAATACGTTGCCAAGGAGGGATTTCTTTTACATGCTGTCTTCAAACAAGTAAAGACAGCTTCCTTTGTCTCTAATGGAGGAGTCTGAGACATGCCTGTTTGATGAAGTAAACTGTGAGAAACTGACCTTTTAACTGAAAATATCTCAAATATTAAGACCTGGCCGACAGGTACGTGAAAATGACTCTGTGTTACTAGAAAAATAAAGAAGCTTCTCTTTGTGTTCATTGCTGATTCAGTTATACCACACAATAGAGACTAAAACTTCTCCCTCAGAACTGAATGATTAACATGTGTGCTTCTGACCATGAAATGATTCTCATTGAACTCAAGATTAAAGTTACAAGGCAAAAAAATAAAAAGTACCTTGGATCAAGGATCATCTGTTTTCAAGCTGCACACCAAATATATGCTTATCCACAGTGTCTACACCAGTGGAGCTTATCCACAGTTTAAGAAAGGAACAGACCTAGGGGCTATAATTCAACTTGTAAGAAGAACACTATGATTGCCATTAAACCTCAGAAAGAGTCGTCAGAGATGAGAATTTTATACAGTTCACTGAAGAGTTGGAGAGGACTAGAGAGAGCCTGGATGTTTTCCTTTACAGAAAGTATGCGGTTGCATTCCCATTTTCCCAACAAGGCCTAGGATCTGTCTCCTTTCCAAAAATTTATTTTTTTTATTTTTTTATTTTGCTCTGATAACTGAGGCCTTAAAATACCTTTTTTTGCCCAAATGGCTTTCAGAAATGTCCCGCTGAGGAAGGGCACATGGAATTTTTCACCATTGACCAAAAAGCATTAGTTCCTGTGGTTAGTTAACAGAAGTCAAGAATAGTAGACAATTTCCATCCATTTGCATGCAAAATTCGAGAAGTCATTGTTTTTTACCGCAGCGTAGTACTCTAATGTGTATATATTCCAAACTTTCTTCATCCATTCTTCCATTAAAGGGCATCTAGGTTGTTTCCAGGTTCTGGCTATTACAAATAATACTGCTATGAACATAGTTGAACAAATGCTTTTGTCATGTGATAGGGCATCTCTTGGGTATATTCCCAAGGGTGGTATTGCTGGGTCCAGGGGTAGGTTGATCCCGAATTTCCTGAGAAACTGAAACACTGATTTCCAAAGTGGTTGCACGAGATTACATTCCCACCAGCAATGTATGAGGGTACCCCTTCCTCCACAGCCTCTCCAGCAAAGGCTATCATTGGTGTTTTTGATTTTAGTCATTCTGACAGGTGTAAGATGATATCTCAAAGTTGTTTTGATTTGCATCTCCCTAATCGCTAAGGAGGTTGAGCATGACCTTAAGTGTCTTTTGGCCATTTGAATTTCTTCTCTTGAGAATTCTCTGTTCAGTTCAGTGCCCCATTTTTTAATTGGGTTAATTAGCATTTTGAAGTCTAGTTTCTTGAGTTCTCTAAAAATTTTGGAGATCAGACCTTTGTCTGTTGCAGGGTTGGTGAAGATCTTCTCCCAGTCAGTAGGTTGCCTTTTTGTCTTAGTGACAGTGTCCTTTGCTTTACAGAAGCTTCTCAGTTTTAGTAGGTCCCATTTATTCAATGCTGCCCTTAATGTCTATGCTGCTGGGGTTATACATAGAAAGCGATCTCCTGTGCCCATTTGTTGTAGGGTGGTTCCCACTTTCTCTTCTATCAGGTTCAGTGCGTTCGGACTAATATTGAGGTCTTTGATCCATTTGGACTTGAGTTTTGTGCAAGGTGATAGATATGGGTCTATTTTCATTCTTCTACAGGTTGATAGATGCCATTTGTTGAAGATGCTTTCTTTCCTCCTTTGTATACTTTCAGCTCCTTTATCGAAAATGAGGTGATCATAGGTGTGTGGGTTAAAATTTGGGTCTTCTATTCGATTCCATTGATCGACTTCTCTGTTTTTATGCCAGTACCACACTGTTTTCATTACTGTAGCTCTGTAATAGAGTTTGAAGTCGGGGATGGTAATGCCTCCAGAAGATCCTTTATTGTATAGGATTGTTTTGGCTATCCTGGGAATTTTGCATGAAAATGGATGGAAATAGAAAACACTATCCTGAGTGAGGTAACCCAGGCCCAAAAAGATGAACATGGGATGTACGCACTCATAATTGGTTTCCAGCCATAAATATGGTCACAGAGTATATAATTGGTGAACCTAAAGAAGCTAAATAAGAAGGCGAACTCAAGGAAAAACATATAATTATCCTCTTGGCTATGGGAAGTAGACAAAATTGCCGGGTAGAAAATTTGGGATCTTGGGGGTGGGGTGGGATGGGAGTATCGGTGATGGGGAGAGAAAAGTGAGAAGGGGAGGATGAGGGAAACTTGGGGAAACAGGATGATTGGGATAAAGGAAGGTTGGATAGGGGAGCACGGAAGCTCAATTCTTAGTTAAGGGAGCCACCTTAGGGTTGGCACGAGTCTTGAACCTAGAGTGGCTCCCAGGAGCCCAACGCAAGGTCCCCAGTTAGTTCCTTGGGCAGCTGAGGATAGGCAACCTGAAATGACCCTATCCTATAGCAATGCTGACGAATATCTTGCATATCACCATAGAACCTTCATCTGGGGATGGATGGAGATAGTCACAGAGACCCACACTGGAGCACCGGACTGAGCTCCCAAGTTCCCATTGAGGAGCGGAAGGAAGGAGAACATGAGCAAGGAAGTCAGGACCACGAGGGGTGCACCCAACCACTGAGACAGTGTGGCTGATCTATTGGGAGCTCACCAAGGCCAGATGGAATGAGACGGAAAAAGCATGGGATAAAACAGGACTCTCTGTTCATGGCGAACAATGGGGGCTGATGAGAAGCCAAGGACAATGGCCCTGGGTTTTGATCCTACTTCAAGTTCTGGCTTTGTGGGAGCCTAGCCAGTTTGGATGTTCACCTTCCTAGACATGGACGGAGGGGGAGCACCTTGGACTTTCCACAGGGCAGGGAACCCTGACTTTTCCTTGGACTGGAGAGGGAGGGGGAGAGCAGTGGGGGGAGGGGGAGAAGGGTGGAAGGAGGGGGAGGGAAATGGGAGGCAGGGAGGAGGGGGAAACCTTTTTTTTTCTCTCAATAAAAAATTAATAAAAAAAAGAATAGTAGACAAATCCAGAAACCCATGCCACTATCTTAATTAAAGTAGCCATGGAATAGATTGCTCAGTCACAACCAGTCCCATATGATTGCACAGAATTCTTAAGAGTCAACCACACTGTGCCTAATCCAGAGGATCTTAATAAATCTTGATATTGATGCTTTGACTCTTGCAGATTTAGCTAGAGATATGGAAATTTTAAACTATAAAGAAGAGTTAGATGGTGAGGCCATTTTAGAAGCTTATGAGGTATAGAAGTCCATTGAATTTTTGATCATGGTTATATGAAATTTGCACATTCTGTTCATTGTGTCATGTAAACTGCAAATGAGCACTTTGTGACCTTGGCTTTCTTCAAAAATCCAAGTTTTGAAGAACAAGGAGGTAGAACATGAACAAAAAACTTAGGACCATGAGGGGTGCACCCACCCTCTGAGACCCTGGGGCTGATATAAAGAGAGCTCACCAAGGGCAGCTGGATGATAGAGATGTGATCCAATTGTACTCCCTGAATTTCGTTCACAAGGAGTGCTGACTGAGCAGCCAAGGACATTGGTACCGGGTTTTGATCCTACTGAATGCAATGACTTTGTGGAAACCTAGTCTGTTTGGATGCTCACTTTCCTAGTCCTGGATTGAGGCAGGGGGACCTAGGACTTCCCAAAGAGCAGGGAACCCCTATGCTCTTTGGACTGCAGAGGATGTGAAAGGGGCAATGGGGTAGCGAGAGGAAAATGGGAGGAGGGGAGGATGTGGAAATTTTAATTGAATAATAATTATAAATATATAAATAAATGAATAAATGTCTCTTATGTGTGAATTTATGTGTTATTTTTCTTCTGGGTCAATGTTATCTTACTCAATATGGTGTTTTCTAGATCTATCCATTTGCCCACAAATGTCAAGATGTCATTATTTTTTCCACTCTAGTACTCCATTGTGTAAATGTATCACATCTTTTTTATTCATTCTTCAGTCTAAGGGCATTTAGGTTTATCCAGGTTCTGGCTATGGCAAATAATGCCACTATTAACATAGCTGAGCATCTGTCTATGTGGTATGATTGAGCATCCTTTGTTTTTAAACCAAAAAATAGAACAGTTGGGTGTTGAGGTGGGTTGTTTCCTAATTTCCTGAGAAATTGTCGTACAGATTTCTAAAGTGACTCTAACAGCTTGCTCTCCCATCAGCCTTGGAGGAATATTCTCTTTACCCCATGGCCTCACCAGCATAAGTTTTCATTGGTGTTTTTATTTTGGTCATGCTGACATGTTTAATATTGAATCTTTTACCTGTTGGATTTTCATTTTTCTGATGGCTAAGCATGATGAGCATTTGCTTAAGTGTCTCTCACCCACTTGAGATTTATCTGTTAAGAGTTCTGTGTTTAGGTCTATACCCCATTTTTATTACATTACTGGTTCGTTTCATGACGAGTTTCTTGAGTGCTTTATGTGTTTTGGAGTTCAGTCCCCATCTGATGTGTGTTTTGTAAAGATCTTTTCACATTCTCTAGACTACTGTTTTGTCTGTTTCTTACAGAAGTTTTCCAGTTTCCCATGTTCTTTGGTAGGCATAATAAACATAATACAATAACAATCTAAGCAAAAGCAATTTACAGATTCAATGCAATGCCTACCAAATCCCAGCAAAAATCTTCACTAACCATTAAAGAACAATACTCAAACTCCTATTGAAGCCCTAAAAGCCCAGGATAGCCAAAACAATTCTGTACAATAAAGGAATTTCAGGAGGCATCACATTTCCTGCTTCAAACTCTACTACAGTGCTACAGTACTGAAAATAGCCTGATATTGCCATAAAAACAGAGAGGGGGCCAATGGAATTTAATAAAAACATGAATATCAATACACACACCTACCAACTCCTTATTATTCACACAGAAGCAAAAAAAATATAAAATTGTATAAGAAAGTGTATTCAGAAAATGATGCTGGTATAACTGGATATTTACATGTAAAAAAGTGAAAATAGATATGTATCTCCCACCATACACAATCTCAACTCCAAATGAAACAAAGAACCCAATGTAACACCATCAATACTGACATTCATAAGAAAGAAAGTGGGAAATACACATGAAAACATTGGCACAGGAGACCTCTTCCTAAATATAACCTCAGTAGCACAGATTCTGAAAACATCAATTAATAAACTGGATCTCCTAAAACTGAGAAAATTCCATTTTACCATTATTAAGGGTGATTAAAAATATCTGGAAATGGTTAGTCAGTTAGGTGCTGTTGAACTTTTGGAGGACTAAGATATAACAAGGACAGACACCTGCAATACAGTTCTCATTCATCATATATTTTTGAAGTACTTAGATCTAGCAAGGCCAGACACCTGCAATTTCTGTTTATGAAAGTTCCTCCTATAATCATTCCACATGGTCTTCTGTCTGCCGAAATCCAATCATTCTGTGAAGTAGTTATTTATAGGAACAGGTTTCTAAGGCTTTCTATCTTTCTTTGTCTTTCTTTCATCCTTTTTCTCTTTCTTTTTTCTTTTGTCTTTTTGCAGTTTAGGGCTAAATGTTTGGCTGTTTTATTTTATTTGCCGGGGTGCACAGTATTGGGAAAAAGTTATTCTAATACTATAATACAGGAAGACTGCCTGACATATGAGGAATACAATGCTTAAGAAACCCAAAGCTAAGTTAGAATGGGAACTGTTATCCATCATAGAAGAAAATTTGTCTGATCGTGTTCATTGCAGCCAAATTATTTTTTTTTCATCTGAGGCCTTAGTCAAAGACACTGATTGTGACCAGTCTTTATTGCATAGAACTTTCCTGTACTTTGTTGGTCAGACTGTGACATGCTTGTACAATGCATTCTCTCTGTGTTGAACAACTTCTGGCTGATTTATTTCATGTCCTTGTTCCAAGTTCAGTTTGTACTTCTAAAGGGTCATTTTCAAGATCCAGGCTGATTCTTCACAAGTGATGGTATCTTTCATCATCAGGATAAGCTATAGTTGCTTCTTTTGGAAATTGTTACTTCTGCAGCAAGACACAGACACTTTGCAAATAGCTAGTTTATTAGACTTCTAGTAAGCAGTGGAATGCATTAATGATTCTTACCTGAGCCAAATAAGGCATAAATGGTGGCTCCTTGGTGGTGGGGTCTAATTTCATGATTCCTTTGCATTTATGAGTGAGAATGCCACCCCTAGGACCCAGTTTCCTCCTCTTCTCTTTTTTTAATCAAAGCATTTGGGATTCATAATCTCATTTTCATCCAAACATTATAAATGGCAGCTATTATTGTTTTCTGGGATGTTAAATTGTTTCTGGTCAACAACTGACATCCCTTCATGCCATCTCCTGTGTCCCTTTTGAAACTTATGTTGTTTGGAAACTTAGTTACTCCCTGGTTACATGAGATATTTTAGGCTTCTGCCCTCTGATACCCTTTGCCTATCATTCCACCATTTCTTCATGGAGCACTCTTATCTTCTTCTTCATGGAATGATATGTAGAACTTAATCCCCAGCACTTCGAGTTAGGAATACTGAATGACTCTGATGTTTGAATCTATGGTCACTCAGTGAACTGATGTGATAAAAATCCTTTTATACCCACACACCTACAGTCACTACTGTATCCCTGTAAACACATATCGATCGGACCATCAGTTCTCTCACCTGTTCTCCCTGATCTGCTTCATGCTTAGAGTTCCTACTGTATCTCCTTTCCATTTTAAGACTCACTTTTCTAGTGGAAAAAGCTGTGGCTCTCATTCCTCAGTACCCTAATATGGTTTCAGTAATTTAATCACCTGCTAGACTGTGGAAGACACAATCTAAGCAGAGCTCAGTGTGTGTGTTTGCAGTAAGTTTGAATCTTTATTCTGAGGAGTTATAATCATTGTGTTAGGAAGTTACTTGCAGCTACTGTTAGTAGCATTTTACATGGAAGGTACATTACTCATTCTGCAGGTCAAGTACTGGGCAGATGTAGGAATCTTCTCCGTCCTTGTCCTGGGTCCTGAAAGCCATGAAACCTTCAATAATGTATTAGTTATCTTTCTTTTGATCTATTAATATCAAGTCTCTCTCTTTTATTCATCTGTCCATATGTCCTTCTATACATCCATCTATTTCTCATCTGCTTAACTATTATCAAATACGTGTCTGTCTATCTATTTTTCTATCTATCTATCCATCTTTTCTTAGTTATGGTTTCTAATGCTGTAAAGAGACATTTTTATCACCATAAGTCTTATAAAGGAAAGCATTTAGTTGGGAGCCATCCATTAACATCATGGCAAAATTATGCCAGACTGCAGGGAGACATGGTGCTAGAGAAGGGCAAAGGCTCTACATCTAGATCCTGTGGCAGCAGGAAGGAAGAATAACACACTGGGCCTATGTTGAGCTTCAGAAACCTCAAAGGCTATCTCTGGTGACACACTTTCTCCAACAAGGCCACACCTCCCAATAATGTAACTCCCCATGGGCTGATAGAGGACCATTTTCATTGAAACCACCACATATCTATTATTCATCTGTATTTGGACCATCAATCATTATTTATCATCACTCTATCATTTCTCTGTCTTTTATGTATTTATTTTTTTACTCTATCAGTCATCTATTTATCGATCAATCCATTTTTCTAACTACATTAACTCCTATGGATCATACTGTCAAGTTATTATGTTTATCTATGTACCTATTTGTCTGTCTATGTATTTATCACTGGTTCTCTAAGATATATATATATATATATATATACATATATATATATGTATATATATATATATATGTACACGCTTCCACTATTTATGTTTTTATTATTATTCTGTTGATGTATCAATCTATGTATCTCTATATATCTATATGTTGATTATTTTATTAACCATTGTCCCTTTCTATAATTCTATCTGGCCATTAATCTCCTTTCTATCTACATTACTTCTATATAACTGTCTATCTATAATCTATCTGTCTATCTATTAATCCATCTATCATCAATTTTTCTCTCTTCTACTTATCTAAGTTCTATCTATCTATCTATCTATCTATCTATCTATCTATCTATAATCTATCTACAATTTCTCTATGTGCTTGTCATTTTTGCTATCTGTTATTTCTCCGTATTCAGTCATAACATTTTAAAGCACCCACCATTTTCTCACTGCCTGTGTTTTCCCAGTAACATTTTTGATCAAGTGTTGTCTGTTGACCATGGCCTCCAAAAATTCTGGTATTAAATATTTTCCTTTAATTCTGATTGACAAACAACTCTAAGTAGAAGGATTTTCCATTGGTGAGCTGAGACTCAAAACTCACACAGTTTGACAAGCAGGTCGTCCTCCTGTGGCTTTAGGTATTGGAAGAACTCCAGCTGCACCCCTTGGGCAGTGTCTACACTATAGGCATTTCAGTGAAATTAAGATGCCAGTGTTTAAGCCCATTGCTGCTCAGGAGAGGAGAGGGGATGTCAGGGTAAATGTCACTAAATTCTTTGGTTTTCTTTTGCCTAAAATGTCCAGATTCTGCATTTCTTGTGTAAAGGGCCCAATATGCATTTGGAATAAATGTTGGCAATGGTATTTGTCAGCATATTTGTTGCTTTCAAAGGACATAGAATCTTCTACTTATCTTACCCTGCGGTATCATTCAGTTGAACACTTATGGAAATGCATGTGTGAAAGGCTTTCTGTCCACTTTAGTGTGAAGTCTAACCCTTGCCAGATCAGGAGATGAAGTGTTAGGTCCCCCGACAGATGCTTTCCTTGTATCTTTCACAGTGGATAATATTGCTGTGAGGTTGAAAGAGGGAATTTCTTTTTCTATTTGCTGAGGAAAGGGAGTTATAGATATCCATGGATGATGATGAGTAAGGTGCAAAATCTAAGCAACTCAAGGAAGAGTTGAAACATGGAAACAGAGACACTGAGCAGCATACAACAGAGTTGTAAGTCAGGGACATCTTTGATTTGCTATAGGATATCTGTGCCTGCACTTGAAATTCAGGCTCGGAGAAATATCAGTGTTTTTTTCAATGACTTCCCAAGGGCATAAACTGATGCGTGAGCTGGCTTTATTCTCTAGAGCCCACCATATCCTCTAGTCTCAGAAGATACTTTTCAGTTGCAAGTGATAATACACAATTCAAACTTGCTTTAGGGAAAGCTGAAGTTTAGTTAAAGCAGAAATTCATCTAAACATCAAAAGACACTGAGTAAACTTCTGGTGTGACTGGATTGGCTGATCAAGAAATCCTGACAAAGACACTTGCCTTGCTTGCTATTTTTTATTGACTTTACTAAGGACACAATGTTAGGATGTTTTCCCTTGTTTTTTTAAGGTCATATGCCTTAAAACATATGACCAAGGTAAGGACAACTCTAACAAATCCAGTATGACATAAGCTGACTGGTCTAGCTAAATGAGGAAGGTAGGATATACAGAGTCCCTCAGTTTGCCACAGAAAGAGAGGAAAAGCCACACATTCCTGGACATGGAGGACAATCTCAGTGAGAAGTAAGGTGAGGGGTAGGAAAGTCCTTGTGGCAGCTGGGGTATAAAAGTTCTTATTAGTAGTCAGCACTCTCTATCCAATTTTGATGAATTTTTTTAAAATTGAACCCCATAGGAATTCTGTAATCACTGTGCTATGATTTTTCAAAAATTAAGCAATCACTTTTTGAATGAATCTAAAGCTAAGACTAACATACTGATAACAGATTTTTTTCTCAGTGATAAAGCAGCTGTATGTGTACATTCCTTAGTTCAGACTGCAGAGGGCTTATTAAATGCTTGCCAATGTGGTAATGTATGCTTGTAATGTCACTTCTAGGGAGCAGAGACAGGCTGCTCTGGTACTGACTGGCCAAACTACTTCTTCTATTCAGAAAATCCTTGGTCGCTGTAAGTGATGCTTTCTAAATTAGCATGGTAGTTTGGTTTCTGAGGAATGATCAATAAAGTTGTCCTTTGTTTAACACACACATGCATACACACACACACACAAACACACACACATACACACTTTCCAAAAGCCTCCAAATAGCACCCAAACTGCATAACTGCAGATGTACATATGCTAATCAATTAAAACATTTCCCATCATTTTTGTGCCAAGTGCAGTCATGTCTGCAAGATAAGAAGGGTGGACAGTGCCCCTTCCATGATGGAATAATGAGATTTTGTTTTTTTTGGGGGGTGGCTTAATTATCTTCAGTGTGAGGCAGAACACTACTCAACTTTCTGAAATCTTCCAGCATCCTGGGATCCATACCCTTTAATTAACTCTCTCTATTAAACAATCTATAAGGTCTCAAAGAGTGCCCACTGATGCTGGCAGTTAAATATATTGGAGCAGCTTAGGATGGGTTGCGAAAGGAAAGATTGCTCATCAGATGTGTGATGCACTAAGTGAAAATCCCACAGGACCATTATCAAATCTGAGAGTGAGAGGGGGAGCGGAATGAATGATATGAGATATACAGCAGGTGAACATGACAGGAGATGTAATAGAAAGAAGTTGTTTCCTTCAAAACATGGAGAAAGACTTGTGAAGACAGACAGCACAACTAGATGTCAACCTGTAGAAGAATAAAAATAGATCTATATTCATCACCATGCACAAAACTCAAGTACAAATGGATTAAAGACCTCAATATTAATCTGACCACACTGAACATGATAGAAGAGAGAGTTTGAATGAGTCTGCAACCCATGGGCACAAGAAACAACTTCCTTTGTAGAACCAAAGTAGCATAGACAGTAAGACCAACAAGGAATAAATGGGACCTGAAACTGAGAAGCTTCCATTATGCAAAGGACACTGTCACTAAGACAAAAAGGCATCCTACCAAATGGAAAACAATCTTCACCATTCCCTATCATACAAAGGTCTGATTACCAAATATGTAAAGAAATGCAAAAACTAGACATTAAAACTCAAATTAATCCAATTAAAAATGGGGTCCTGAACTGAACAACAAATTCTCAACAGAAGAAGTTCAAATGGCCAAAAGACACTTAAGGTCATGCACAACCTTTTTAGCAATCAGGGAAATTCAAATCAGAAAAACTCTGCAATATTATCTTACACATGTCAGAATGGCAAAAATCAAAATCACCAATGACAGACTATGCTGTAGAGGATGTATATTAAGAGGAACACTCATCCCTTGTTTTCAAGAATGCAAATATGTGCAACTACTTTGGAAATCAGTGTGTCAGTTTCTCAGGAAATTGGGAGTCAACCTACCTCAGAACCCAGAAAATCCACTCATGGGAATATACCCAAGAGATGCCCAATCATACTACAAAAGCATTTGTCCAATTATGTTCATTGTAGCACAATATAATAGACAGAACCGGGAAATTACCTAGGGGCCTGTCAATAAAGAATGGATAAAGAAGGGTGACACATAGATACTTTTGATTTTACTCAGTGGTAACAAAATCAATGACATTTTGAATTTTGCCTGCAAATGGATTGAAATAAACAATACTTTACTGAGTAAGATAAACCAGACCCAAAAGGATGATTATGGTAAGACCTCACTCGTAAGTGGTTTCTAGCCATAAATAAAGGACATTTAGCCTATAATTCATGATCCTACAGAAGCTAAAGCTAAATAAGAAGGTGATCCTAAAGAAAAACATATAGTTAATCTCCTGGATATTGGAAGTAGAAAAGGTTGCCAGGCAAACGTCGGGAAGCAAGTGGGTGGTTGTGGAATAGAGGTAGGGGAATTCGGGAGAGAGAAGGGAGAGTGGTGTATTGGGGAGAGCTTGTGGGAATGGGATGGTTGATAAAGAGGAAGTGTGGATATGGAAGCAGGGAAGTGGATATCTTAATTAAGGGAACCATTTTAGGGTTGGCAAGAGACTTGACTTTAGAGGGTTCCTAGGTGTCCAGGAGATTTCCCCATATTCTTCCTTGTGTAGCAGAGAAGAGGGTGCCTGACCTCACCTTCTCCCATAGCCTCAATGATGAATATCTTCCATATCACAATAGCAACTTTATCTGACAATGGATGGAGATAGAGACAGAAATCCACTTCAAAGTACTGGCCTGAGCTCCCAAGGTCCAAACGAAGAACAGAAGGAGGGAGAACAGAAGCAAAGAAGTCAGGACAGCTAGGGTTGCATCCACCCATGGAGACAGTGGGACTGATTTAATGAGAGCTCACCAAGGCAAGCTTGATTGGGACTGAATGATCATGTGATTAAACTGGACTCTCTGAATGTGGTTGACAATGAGGGATTACTGAGAAGCCAAGGATAATGGCTCTGGGTTTTAATTCTACTGCATGTTCTGGCTTTGTGGGAGCCCATTCTCTTTGGATGCTCACCATCTTAGACCTGGATGGAGGGGAGTAGAACCTTTGACTACCCACAGAGAAGGGAATCCTGACTGCTCTTAGGACTGAAGAGGGAAGGGCAGGGGAAGGGGGTGAGAGGTAAATCGGAGGAGTGGTAGAGATAGAATTATAATAAATAAAAATCCTAGAGGGGGACTTACAAAAGCCAGAGAGAGGAGGAGACAGAGAGAAAGACAGAGAGATATACACAGAAATAAAGATACACAGACAGAGATATAGTCACAGGAGACAGAGGCACCTCTTAACTGTCTCAGAGTAGAGCTGTAAACAGGGTTTTTGCTTGATCTTCACTGTAGTATTTGGCCTCTTCAGACTGACTACTCGGGTGGCATTTAATCCTAGCACTATGGAGGCAGAGGCAGGTGGATCTCTGTGAGTTTGAGACCAGCCTTATCTACAGAGTGAGTTCTATGACAACTTCCAAAGCTAAACAGAGAAACCCTGTATAAAAATACAAAACAAACCGAGTGGTGGTGGCGCACACCTTTAATCCCAGCACATGGGAGGCAGAGGCAGGCGGATCATTGTGATTTGTGACCTGCCTGGTCTACCAAAGCTAGTTCTAGGAAAGGCTCCAAAACCACAGAGAGTCCCTGTCTTGAAAACCCAAAAAAAAAACAAACAAACAAACAAAAATAAAGCAAAACAAAAGCAAAATAGAAAAATAATAATATGAAATAGAGATCCATTCAAAGTATACCTTTTTTAACTAACTCCTCTCATTGCATACCATAAAAGGAAATTAAGATAATAATTTGGGTTTTTAAGTGCATGTTTATTCTTATGTTTCACTGTGGCTCATGACTGTATTTTTTTGGCTCTGTAAGAGCATTTTGCTTTTGAATATAGTTCCCTGATAGTTTGAAAGAAAAGAGTGAAAACTATTTTTAATATAAATGATTAACTTTCTTTTAATGTGTGTGAGTTTATCTGCATATTTGTATGTACACCATGTGCATCAATGCTTGTGGAGGCCAGGGTCAGATGTTCTAGAACTGGAGTTACAGATGTTTGTATGGGTGGTAGGAATTGAAACTCAGTCCTCTAGAAGACAAGACAGTGACATTATCTTCTGACCCATTTCTCCCATTCAAGAATGGTATCTCCCTTTAAGGGGTATGCCTAGTTACTAAAAGGCCTAACCAACAAATCCGGCAGGGGATATTTTGTAGTACTAACAGGAGTCCAGGTGGTGGGTGACTCTCTCAGTCACCCTCCCTTCTCTGCTCACTTTTGTTACATGTTTGCTCACCTTTTCTCTCTGCTCAGGACACAGAAATCTTGAACACCACCATTCTCACTGGAAAGGTCATGTGGGTCAAAGAAGATAGTTCTGTGATGGATGTCTTGGAGTCTCTGCAATGTTGGTCACCTGATAAAGATGTTGGGAAGGTACTGGAGGAACACACATGCTCTGGTGTGCATTCTCTATTTCATTACACCTCCAGAATATTTTCTTTCTTTTTCTCTCTCTTCACCTCCAACATGGCCACCCTTCTCTCTTCTGCTTGTTCTGTCTGAATGTCTTTTATTTGAAGGAAGAAAGAGGACCTCAAAGAAGAGGTTAGTGTCAACAAAGAAGCGTTGTTTCCTTCTCTGGTTCTTGTTCTCAACTGATGATCTGTTCAATTTTCCCTCTTTTTCCTTCCGCTCTGTCTTTCTCACAAGCAGGATGCTATTTTTATTTTGGCAATCCATACATTGTTGCAGTTTTAACCAACTGGCAATGTCTAATTGGATTATTTACTGAGTGTATTTACTTCACTGGGCCTACTTTCCTGCAGCAGCTGTCTGCCTCATCTGGCTGAAGTATGATGCCAATAAAGCCTCCTTTACTTTCTCTTAAAAACTACTTTAGGGTCATTATAAGAAAATAAAACCCACGACCTTGATGTGTAAAAATTCTGTTAATATACATAAAAGTAAATGATTATTAATATAACAATAAAAAGCCTCATCATGTACATCCTGGCTTAATTTAAATACCACCAAAGAACACCCAGCTTGCAATTGAGATAATGGACATGGGATATTTCTACCCAATTGTCTTCATTCACAATCAATGATTATTTTGGCTCCAAATTCTTTCAGAATCTTCTGGAAGTTTCATTGTCCTTACTGTCTGTGAGAAAGCTTTAAGATTAGTATTTCTGTCCCCCCAATAGCTTTTTGCATATTGGTTGCTCATTGCTCTTCTAACAGAAATGACAGGGAGAAAAGATTCTAATTTTTATCTTTCAGAAAGCTCTCAGTTCCAATCTGCTCAGATAGTGTAGGAAAATCAAATGCACACAAAGTGCCTGCTCTTCACATCTCTTCTTCTTCTGTTCAGAGGTGAAAGAAGACCTGGCCTTAGACTTTTCCAACTTACATTTATTAATATAATTTATTAACATGTGCATGTACAAACAGATGCATGCATGCATGTGGAGGTCAGAAGACAACTGTCCAGACTTATGTTCCTCCTTCTACTCTCTGGGTCTCTGGCTTTAACTCAGGTCATGTAGCTTAGTGGAAGATGACTTTATCTGTTGATGCACTTTGGCAGCCCTTGGAATCAGTCTTATTAGCCTCTTCCTGGTGGCTAGCAAGGGAATGTGTAGAAAAGGTTGGTGCTTCCTTTGTGTGGCCTGCACAAGAATGGGGTTGGTCTAGAGTATGTCTGATAAAGAAAGATGTTGGATCCATAAATTCTCATTGAACTTGAATGTTAAGCAGCATCCAATGTGATCTACTTTGTTTCCTGCGCATGGGCTGGTTTAATATCTAAATATGGCCTTGCCCTAGAATTCCTGGCATTCCTTGTGTTCGTTAGGTAAGACAAATTAAACAAACCAAGGCCTCTTATATTAGAAGTTAATAAAAACATGAGTCCTCAAGATAGGTACATATAAGACAGACTGACAATGCATATGTACACACACAGACACACACATACACACACACATTTTTGAGAGAGCTTTTCTCATTAAACCAGATGCTTACTAATTTTTCTTGAACAGGTGGTCTAACTGGTAACTGGTGTGTAAGTATGGATCTGTAGTTCACTCTAGATCAAAGAGAGGCTGACTAGGGCCAGACTTGGCCTAAAGGGGAGTAGGGATATTTATGTGAGCACTCATACATACGGAAGTTGCTTCTTTCATTTTTGTGTTTGTGTGCATATGTGTGTGTGTGTGTGAGTGAGTGTGTGCATTCATGTGTGTGAGTGCAGGTGGGCATTGCCACAGTAAGCATGTGGGCTTGTGGAGATCAAAGGACAATCCAGCATGTCAGTCATTGCCTTCTATTTTGCTTGATAGGCTGTCTATATTGTTTTTGTTGTGTATTCAAGGCTAGTTGACTAGCTAGATTCTGAAGGGTCTCCTGACTCCACCACCTTCAACCGCTTTTTAAGAGAACCGGGCTTGCAGATGCTTGAACCCATACTGATTTTAAGTAGATTCTGAGAATTCACTCACAGTTCCTTTCAAATTAATGGCAAGTATTTTGCCCACTGTGACAACTCCCTGGCCCATGAGTTACTTATTGTTACTATTATTTCATTCAGTAACATTTTTAATAGTCATGGTTCTGTAAAGTAACAGAATGTATAGACAAGTTTTAGCACAATGGTTTATAGGTGTGGCTTTGTTAATCCCACAATGAAAGGAAAGTCCAAGAGCAGAGTAGGTATTCAGTCTGAGATTCTGAGTGTCTCAGCTAGTCTTCGGTACATACCAGAATTCCAAAGAAGTAGGTGTTAATGCTGTTGAGGGAATAGCCTTGCCCATGAGAGCAAACAGGCTGAGAAAGTGATTCCTTCTTCCACTTCCTTTATATAAGCTTCCAGTAGAAATTATGGTCCATACAAAAGTGCCTCTTCCCACCTCAAAATAGTCCTATCACAAAGATCCAGATTAGGAGTGTTTCTTTCCACTTCAAAATTGTAATTCAGGAGAAAGATCCCCCATAAGTATGCCCAGTCATTATGGATTGAGTTAATTCTAGATGTAGTCAAGTTGACAACTAAGAATAGCCATCCATCATTATGAATAATTTGGCAAATTCAGGTAGAAATCTGTATTTCTAGCTTATGAAAACCTCCAAGGTTGTATGGCCACAGATCTACATTACTTTCTATGAGACTTTTATTAAGTAGAGCAGAGACTTTCCCTTCTTTAGAAGGTCAATCCTGCTCACTGTAATCTACACAATCAGTTTAACTCCTTGTGGGGGTCGTGAGATGTCACACTTACATGCTGATGTTCTGGTTTATATTTTGAAGGAAAGTCGAAAGTTTATTATTCAGGACACCCTGAAGTGGGTGGCCTAGCTGGGACATGAAGTACAGAGGAGAAAGTTGGCATTGCATCAGTAAAGAGAGGGCCATCATAATGCTCTCCACATCTGTCAAGGTTCCATGTGGGGTAGATGCAGTGTGAACTTCCCATTCAGATCCTCAGAGTGTGAGTCCATTTTCAGTGGAAAGAAAATATGGTAGTGCAGTCAGTTCCTTGGTTAAGATTGTAGACGTTGGTAATGAATTCAGATCCTGGTTCCATCCTTCCTTTCTCTTGGAACTTTGTTAGACTGTGTAACATCTCTGATCCTAGCTTTCTTATCTTTTAGGAAGAGAGGAGGCAGGAAGCAAGAGACCAAATGAGATAGTGGACAGCATACTTGCAGAAAGATTTCTTATAATGTCATTGTGTTAGGCCTGCCAAAGAGCAGTCAAAATAAAGTTTAAAGCTCCTACACAGAAATGTGTAAATTTAGAAATTCAAATGAGAGTTATTTAAAAGGATGAGTCTAATTTTTTATGGAAATGTGTATGCATGCATGCAGAAGCCAGAGGTAACCCCGAGTGTCTTACTTTGTTACTCTCTGTCCAGAGACACAGGCATGGCTGTCTGTTCAGGACTGTGTGTGCATATCTGTAATGCCCAGTTTTTTACACATGGATGATGGGATCAAATTTATGTTCTCTTGTTTGTATGGATAGCACTTTACTGACTAGCCATGTCTGAAGAACAAGAAAGTTGGTAAAAAAATATTGTGCTATGAGCAAATATTCTGGATCAGTATAGGGAATGGTATAACTTTAAATGAAGTGTTGGGGAGATCAAGATGAGAGACATTCAAATGTTCATGCTTATGCTTCCTCTCCTCAAGTCTTCTGGTGGATATGTCCAGAGGGCTACTGATTTATCCCAGGATGGGGAAACTGGCAACAGTGCATTCTGTTTGTGCTCAGGTCTAAATATCAAATTTAGGTGGTAATTACATAAAAGTGTACATCCAAAGGAATCATGCAATGGTTGGCCTATCACAATAGTATATTGCTTTTAAAGCCTGATATTAATTTCTGTAAATGCTCATTTTAGAGGGTCATAGGTGCAGATGATCAAGGCAGAGATGCATTGCTATAGATGATTAAGGCAAAGAAATATTACTCCAGATGCTAAAGGCAGAGATGCATCAATGTAGATGCTCAATGCACCTACAATTCATTACTTGGGATTGAAATGGAATTCCAGCTCCTTAGCTCTGGCAGCCAGGATTTGTGGCACATTAACCTTTAAAATGCTCTCTGTATCTTTCTGGGAGTGGGATTTGGGGTTCTTCATTGCTCAGTGACCACTTTTGTTTCCTCACTGCCTCTTATTTTACATAGTCTCAGTTTTATCTAATTTCTAATTATGAAAGGCATCTTTGAAAGTCTTAGCTTCTTTCTGAATATAATGGAAATTACTCTCTGGAACTCTGCAACTCCTCATGGTGTTACATGCCTTAGCTTTGGTATTAGGTCATTCCTTTGATGCTCAGAATTCTTCATCTGTTTCCATGTTGCTGCCTATGGAATTTTGGCCATGTATAATATCCCTCAAGCTGGATGCTCTTGATATTTTTTCTGTTATTCCTGTAAGTGGTTCAACCCACTGTACATGAGATAGAGACCACTCTGAAGAAGAAGACTAGCAAAGAGTTCACGTTGGTGCCCTGATATTACAACCCCAGATGAGATGCTTCCCAAACCAGCAGGCATCCTGCTCATACGATCAGAAGAGAGGCAGATGTGCCTGTGTAGATTGACATAATCATTTCCTGCAAGATGCATTAGCTCCCAACTCTTGTTAGTTATAGTGCTTCCCCAAGGGTCAGTCATAAGCCTTTTATTACATTAGTGAGACTTCTTGCTGAGACTCTAGGGAGACATGCCTCCCTCTGTCAATGGTGAGGATAACTCCAGGGAAAAATGTTCTAAGTGACACACTCTGACTTGGCTCTCTCCAAGGAGAAGCTTCGAATGCTTGTGCTAGCTACTTGGAGATTTTGTGGCAGAGACAGGATTAGTGACTGTGGAAACAGCTGTAGCTGGACTTACCTCTGTAGCCAGAGCTCAGGCTCTTCTTTGACTATGGAGTTTATTGAGGAGGGGCAGCTTGAGTGATGGACAGCTCTTGCTCCAGGCACAAAGGGAGGGTCAATTGGCTGTTTTTAGAGATGACAAGTGAGTTTCTACTTATATCTAAGTGTACTGACCCAAAGAGAGTGTTATTAGAGAATTAAGATCTTAGCAATTAACAACATTAACCCATAGCCACAGCTGAAGGGTGTTAATGTTATAACATCTGTTTCTATGGTAACTGCAACAGGGACTGAAAATATAAATTTGTTGTCTCTAGCTATAGGCAGGAATCTATAGGATGTTTTTGGGGCTGTCTTCCTTATCAAAGATATTGGTAGAATCCATTTCTGGTTCTTTTTGACATAAAAGTCACCAACCTTCTTAGTTCAAGTCCCTTCCTCCATTTGAAAGCCTACAGAGTAGTGCCCTCATACTCCCTCTCCTTTTCCTTTCTCTCTCCTGTGTGAGTCCATAATTGCACCTTCTTATCTGACTCTGACCCTTCCACCTTCCCATATAATGATCATTAGTGCAAACATGGATTCTTGATTGGTAGACTCTATCCAACGGTTTCAGTTAGGGAGCAGAGAGAGAACAGGAAGTAAGGTGATTCTGTAGATTCTAAGAGCCTATCCTCAGTGACATACTTCCTCCTGCAATTCTCTGCCTCCTAAAGATTTTGCAACTTCTTCAAAAACACCACCTGTTTGTGACAAAGTGTTCAAATATGGGAGCTTATGGGGGCCATTTCTCACTCAAACCACAACATGTTTTATGCCAGTAGGTTCCTGAATCAACTAGTGAAAACTATTAACTATTATCACCAACGATGGGCAGCTTCTATACTCAGAGAGAGATAAATATAAACTCATGCACATCTTGAAGATGGCTCCTGTAACTTTAGGCTGTCATAATTACATGCCCAACCTACAGGCATCACATAGATTCATAATAATGCAACTTTGCAAGGCTAATAAATTTTAATATATTAAAGTCTTTTAAACCCCAAGCAAGGATCCTTCCTCTGAAGAAGCTGTTATGTGGAAGAAAAATGGTTGAGAAGGTGAATAACAGAGAAAAGTATAAAATGTTCTGTAGTTTGCTTAGCTGTTTGAGGAGCTGGTCACTGATGCTAAGTGGGGAATGACAGCAAGCCCCACAGTAGCAGCTTTATTGGGTCAGTGTGTGCCACCACAGTAGGCTGTGTGATCAAAGTCACCCTAAGTAGATGGGCTTCCAAAGTAGATTAAATGAAAGGCAAGTGTGTTCTGAGAGGGCTCCTCAGGGTGACACACTTTAGTTGACACCACCCCTCAAGCAATGGGAAGATTTCAGGTGTAACAGACAGGCAGATGGGGATTTGGGAGAATAAGGTTGATTTCTGGAATGAGCAGCTATTATATTCATTGTTGTTTCAAGTCATAGATACCCAAATCTACCTTCCTCTTTCAATCTGACTTGAAAGAACATGGAGAGAAGGGAAAAAATCAGAGATTTAAAGCCATTTTTTCCTCTTGCAATGTACATTGCTTCACACAAAAAATTCTATATAAAAAAGCCTCACTCTTAGTCTAATTATGGACACAAATTTTCTTCTTTTCCCCCATTGCTAGGAGCCATACAACTAAGAATAATTGTCATATAGAATGGCTGTACTTTACCTAATTCTGTTCTTCTTTTTGCTGGTAATTTGTATGGTTATTGTTACACTTTGAATTGGAGATGTGTCTTGTATTGTTCAGGCATACACTCTGCTGTATTCTCAATCTTTTTTTTCTGAAAACTTCATTACAATTCCAAGATCTATTAAAGCATTTGTTCCTTTTAGTCTTTGGCATTTCCAATTAAGAAATAATCATCCTGGTACCCCTTCTGCATATATCTGGGCAGTTTTAGAATGAGCCAGCTCAAACCTACATACGTCTGGCTTTTCCCAGGAACTGTTCACCTGCACTTCCTTCCCACCCATTCTATGACTTAAATATCTCTTACTCTCCTTTTCTAGAGAGAGACCTAGGCAGATCTGATTGTTGGTACCTATGCCTTCCACGAATATATTTATTGTCTCCTAGACATGTGCTTTCTGGGTATTCAGTGATACCAAATGCATTTTGTTATTTAACATAAGTGTAATTAGATGGGGAGTAGAGCTATCAGCTTTATTTGGCATGAAGTGAAACAAACTGCCAAGTTCAACTAGGTCACACAAATGTAATATTCAGTCCCAGGTAGGGGTGTATCTAGGGACAGGATATATGTGTCAAGGCTACTGTCAACCTCTGCCATATGTTTCCTAACAACTTTTCAGAGCACTATTTGATGTCCATAAAAGGTAAATCTTTATGAAAATCTGATAAGCTTTATTTTATGTTATATGTATTTTTCCAATGTACTGATGTTATCAAAGTTACTCATCATCACTATCACAATTGGCTTTATCTGCAAATCTGGCAAAACTTGGAAGCAGATAAGAGTCTCAGTTGAGGAATTGCCTCATCAGGTGCATCTGTAAGCATGACTGTTAGTCAAGTGTTAATCAAGCCCAGTCCACTTTGGGTAGCATCATTCCCTTGGAAGTGGTACTGTGTTGTGTATGAAAGCTAGCTGAGTATGAGGCTGCAAGAAAGTTAGCAAGTGGCATCCAATGTACTTCTGCTACAGGGGCTGGTGGAGTTATAAGAAATAAATAACTTAAAAAATACACACAGATTGGGTCTGTATTGGAGTCAAGAGTTGAGGGAGTGTCAAGTGTAAAAATATGCTCTTTGGTATAGCAGAGAAACAAGTATTTGACTCTTCACATTGGACCTGTCCTGCTGTCACTAAACAATGAATCAGGGACATTACAATGGAAATAACTGAAGTGCTTTTCCTTGGTAGTGTCTCTGTGCTGAGCTTTACTGAGTTTTCCTGTCTTGGAGTAAGCATATCTCTTTTTTCATCTATCCTACATAAGAGGGAAGGGTCAGAAGTTTGTGCCAGACCCAAAAAGCATCTAGTTGACAACTGGTATCAGTGGCCAGTGTGTTTTTAAGTTTACTACATGGGCCCGTGTGGGAAGGTAGAATATCCTGCTTCACTCAGTGATAATTTTTCTCCCCGTGAGGCCGACCTAGTGGACAGTAGGTTCTTTAAGATTTTGTTGAAGCCTAAACTGCAAAAAACATCTCGTAGTAATACCCCAAAGAGATGTAGGCATATTGCTGCTTTCCCTTAATACTCTTTCTTCTCTTGCAGATGAAGAACACTCCAAAATATAGGTGGTATCTATAATAGCATGGCTGTGTTAGTAAAGATACCTCATTGGAGGTTTTCAACATCTGAGGCACTAGCTTAAAACAAATATTTGCAGGATAGTGTGGGGTTAGCACACATGCTCAAGGAAATTCTTAGGGAACTGGGTTTCTGGCCATCTCTAAGATCTGGTTCTTTCCAGCACCATGAATTAGGCAGGTGCTTTTATGTATCAGCTACAGCTGAAATCTGTTCACAGTATCTAGGTCAAAATTTTCCATCTGACATCTCTTTGGAATAATAGATGAGTTCCCTGAGGGCCACAGACATGTCTCAATTGTCACCTCCCAGTCCCACCTCTCTCAATGGTACCTGACAACTCAGGGTTCTTAAAGTGTGTTAAGGGAAAGGATGAGATTTTGGCATTGCCAAAGACAACAGAGAGGTCCTAAGGAATTGAAGTATGGCCAGATATTTCCTTAGTTCTGCTGTTTTTCTCCCTGCCTCTGTCCTTAAAATTTATGGAAGGAAATGTGACTGTAAGTCTGTGTTTGATGTCAGGAAGGTGTGGAAGAATGCTGGCTTATTGCCTTTGTGAGTACTTTTCCCTTAGATTGAAGGCTGTGTGATGAGGTGGGGACCACGCTAACATTCTTCTCAGTTTATCTGAGTCACCTGGCCCTAGGACTCTCCTCTGCAAGTGTTCAATGCACAGATCCTAGTGTGGTTTGATGGGGAAAACATGTGGTACTGACATATGATATCATGGCCTTTGAAGACAGAAATTCTGTGAAGCATTTTATAAAATGGTTCTAAAAGACCACAGCCACCATTTTCTGAGGAACTGTGGGATCAAACTGAGACTTAGGCACTGGCTTTTCTTTTTTTCTCATTGTGTGTGGTGTAATTATGGTGTATATTTGGTATGCATGATTTTGCATGTGTGTATGTTCCCATGCATTTATGTGTACACATGCATTAAGCAGCAGAGAGATCAATGCTGGGAGTCAAACTCAGTCATTCTCCAACCTCACTAATTAAAGCAGAGCTTCTTAACCATATACGTCCATTGACAGTGAGGCTAGCCTCTTTAGCTAGCCCACTCAGCCGTTTCTGGTGGATCATACTTGTGATGCTTACACTCCACAATACATCCATCTCCCCAACTGTCTAGACACCAACTTTGCATGTGAAAGAAGTAGCATTTATTGTGCACCCAGATGCTTATCAATTCCTGCAGTATTTCAAACCCCTTGGGGCTTGACTCATGAACTCCACACCTGACTGATGGGATGCCATGTAGGGCAACTTTGAGGTAGGTGTCAGGCTGGGAATTGAACCTTAGAGCTCTGACCTCTCTATTAAAAAGAGTGTGATGTGGGAGTCTTCTGTATTGTGTTGATTTTATTGGCTAAATAAAGAAACTGCCTTGCCCTTTAATAGAACAAAAAATTAGGTTGGCGGAGTAAACAGAACAGAATGCTGGGAGAAAGAAGCTGAGTCAGGGAGTCGCCATGATTCTCCCACTCCAGACAGATGCAGGTTAAGATCTTCCCTGGGAAGCCACCTCCTGGGCTACAGAGATTATTAGAAATGGGTTAGATTAATATTTAAGAGCTAGCCAATAAGAGGCTGTAAATAATGGGCCAAGCAGTGTTTAAAAGAATAGAGTTTCCGTGTAATTATTTCAAGTAAAGCTAGTCATGCAGGTGGCCAGGTGCCGGGGACAGAGCCCTGCTGCTCCTATTATAACAGAGTGGTGTCCAGACGTGATGTGCTAAATCTACTTAAAAACCTGAGAAGGCTTAAAGATAAGGGAGAGAGAGTTTAACACAGAATTTTGCTGTTTGTTGGTTGTGTGCTGTAGAGAGTTTTCCTGATTCGGCAACAGCAGCCGAAAAAAACTGTGTCATTTTGAAGCTCAGCTTTCTGGGCTGTGCCGCCATTGCAGTATCTGCCTGGCTTCTGTGTGAGACAGAGCTTTTGAATGGAGCATTTGGAGTAAAGTGCTATGATTTGTTTGATGTAAACTAGACTGCTGTGTGCCTAAAATAAGGTCAGTACGTGCTGCAGCTCAGAAGCACAAGCAGCTTCACCATGCTACTGGTGCAATGTGCAAGGATGAGAGGCACAAGTGGCTCCACCATGTTGGACTGGGTGGGGCAAGCTGGCAGTACCTGTTTTTGACCTAGGAATGTCACAGCTTAGATTCTTAAGTGCTTAACAATTTAAAAGTTCAAAACAAAGTGCTCCTAGATAGTAAAAAAATTACAGATTCACAATAGAACAGATTTCAGACTAAGAAGACCTGTATAAAGACCACAGTGTTAGATGAGTGTATGTAGGCTTGAGAGAGAAAAGAAAAAAAAAATAGAGAGAATAAACATAATGTCTTAAAAAAGGGTAAAGTCTTTAAAGAGACAGAGTACAGAAGGACAGATAGTTATAGATTAAGAGAAATAAAGAAAAATAAGCCAGCCAGGCAATGGTGGCGCACGCCTTTAATCCCAGCACTCGGGAGGCAGAGGCAGGCGGATCTCTGTGAGTTCGAGACCAGCCTGGTCTACAGAGCTAGTTCCAGGACAGGCTCCAAAGCCACAGAGAAACCCTGTATAGAAAAACCAAAAAAAAAAAAAAAAGAAAAGAAAAATAAGCCATGTAAAAATGTAAAATTCACAGAGAGGCTGGATTATGTACATTGTGTTTTCTTTAAAATTTTTGCCTGTGAAGAAGCTAAATACAGAGAGACATTTCATTATATGGACTGCTAGCTGAACCTGCACATATGTTCTAAAGGTATCTTGACTTTAATATATGGGTCTAAGGATATAATGCTTTGGAAAGGGTCTTCTTTTGTTTTCACAGAGGATATGACCCCATAGATTGCATCTATCCCAACATCATATGATAGACCACATCCTCCTGAAAGGTTGCTGTGAATACCCTCAAAAAATTACTTCACTCAACTGCCAACTGAGATGACCCTGGCACACAGTTTATACCATGAAAGACCTAATTAACAACACTCCCATTCAGCAGGAAGCAGTTTGAAGAGAAAAACCTGCACTCATGTTCCCACATATTGTTTATAAATGTTCTTTTACATTTAAAGGGGGATATGATCTAGACATGAATAATTTGCATTGATATGATATAGATATGAATAATTTGCATTGGTATGGATTTTAAGGTCAATTTTGTTATATGTATATGTATTTCTGATCTTGATTAAGGTATTGTGATTGTGTAGTTCATTTAAAAATGTACTGTATAATTAAGAAATATAGGTTGTTAATGGATAATCATCAATAATAGTCAAGCTTGTAGTCATGTTAGTTAGATTTTTTAGATGTACATAGATATATTTCAGACGGGCATTCTTCATATCTTTCAAAGACTACAGACATGACATTTAATGGTTTAATAACTTCTGGCTTTTTATGACTATGAGACACATCTGCTCCTGGCAGCACCAGCTACTTCAAGAGGAAGATGGACATCGAAGAGGATCTTTATGGAGTTTGGTAGCCATTTGGGCAAGAAACTGCTCTTACCTGGACTGTTGCATAAACTGGACACAAAGAACCTGCAGAAAGAGGACTGCTGAACTTGCCAAAAGGTGAGATGGTATTTTGGGGTTCCTGACCTTATCAAAGTGAAACCTTAAAATCTCTTAAGTATTCTTTGAGCAGTCACTCATGTACGTATAAACTACCTTTGATAGAGTATCTGAACTAAACTCAGTAACTTAAATTGAGATAGCTGTTTTGTCCAGATATTAGAATTGCCAAACAAATTCTTATGAGGTATATATTATATAAATTGATATTCATAATTCTCTATCCATTGTAGCCTACACGAAGTTTTTCATACCTAGAAGCATTATGCTGGTGTGTAAATTCAATGTCTCCAAGGACCTCAAGGGACCAACAGAAAATTCTGATAAATGGTTGAAAGAAATATGAGAGTTATGATATGTGCTAGTATGTAAATAAACACAGTAAACAATAAAATTCCCAGATATATATATCTTTCAAAATGAAATTAATGAGGTAAATTAGGGATCAAGAGAGTGATGATGTTTTCAAAAATTCCAAGGAGAAGGCATGTGCCAAATCACTAAGACAATGACACAGGAAGATAATTAGATGATAGAAAAGTGACCCAATGCTTCTGAAACCATATTGTCTGTGTAACCAAATGGAGACAGAAATACTTCACAAAAATCAGAAATAGCACTAGCATAAATAAAAAAGAACCTTTCATCCAGCAAGAACAAAAAGTTCTCAAAGTAAAATTGGAAAAACGTGTAACAAGCAAAGCAAGTTTCACTATCAGTAAGATAACATCTTCATCCATATCCTCAAATTTGCACTTTCTCAATATATCAAATGCTGAATAAACATGACCTTTCAAAGAATCAACTTGTCTAAGTGTTTCCAAAATTATGCTTCAGCTTCATCATTAGAATGGAAGTGAATGGCCCATGCAGAGCTACTAATATGAGCCATTAGCCATATTGTGCCTTCAATCAAATATGTAAATGTTATAGCATCCAACATGTAAAGCGAGACAAAGCAATTGCTTAAGGCCATAGGACTACATAAGGAAGTCCAACTGTGTCTGTTCTGAATTGGTGAACTTAGCCAAAAGCAGATAAAATATTTGAAAAAACAACTTGCTTTTGTACTATACAAATATTATTTTTTCTTATCCTTATTTTCATTTATACTGACATTTATATAATAATAGCACTGCAGTAAGTACTATTAAGCAGTTTAGAGAGGCATTTCAGCATACAGAATTACCTTCACAGAATTGTCACCAATTTACTAGAAAATCGCAGGATAGGTCATCCTTAAAATACAGAATACCATTTGTAATACCAGTTCCAGACATCCTCTGCTCTATTCAAGCACTATTACTTATTCTTTCTATAGCACAACCAGTGATTGCCTGGCCCCCACAGTCTCTGAGAAGCAAACGCCTGGATCACACTTTCTCATTCTGTTATGAGGCTCAAACTGATCTAACTGCAACACGGACGACCTCCTGACAGCGGGACCAGACTAGTGTAAGAAGAACCCAAAATCAAAGTCTCCCAAGCATCCCCTTGCCTTCCCAATCATGTTGCCTCTTCAATAGTCCATATTCTGGTCACTAACAGTGTTCACCAGACTACCTAACACTCTCGACTCTAATGAAGAAGAGAGGTTCCAAGGGGCCCTCCTCATTCAGAAAGCTTGGATGTTTGCCTGGCTAGTGCACACAGAACTGCCAGCTGAGACAGCTCAGAACTAGCCCATGCAGGCTCGAGGACATCCATTCCCAGTGCAGCTCTTGAGCTCTGTTCGATTTCTGAGGCGAACTGTCACTCGAGTACTGTGCACTTCGGCTACCAGACATGTCCACAGTTCTTGGGAAGAAGAGCCTCTTTCTGAGGATATTGCTTTGCTGCTGCTTGCCATGTGTCACCACTGGCAAGTATATTCGCTGCCCCTTGCGAGGGGTAATTTCCCTTTCTATTTTTCAACTACTTTATTGGCTAAATGGCCAAACCATTGGGGAGACGCCAGCGAGCCTCACCTGGTCCATCAAACTCAGACCAGAGACCACAGTTTTCCCAGCCTCTCCGGCCTGGAACCCCTTTCAGTGGACCCCATCCAGGGTCCCCTTTCTGGGTCCCCCAATGGGATAATGACATCCTATCCCAATGGGGGAAGTGCTTGCCTCATAGCCCTGGGACCCCTTTCAGAGGCCTATGGCCTGGGACCCCCTTCAGTTTCTCCCAAGGGATTGATGACAGCACACCCCAATGGGAGATATACTTGACCAGCACCAAATTCCCGAGGGACTTTGCACCTCTGGGGATGCTTTGACTGGCTCGGCACAAGTTCAGGTGCCAAAAGCCTTATAAAGACAAAACAGCCAAAATTCCCTACACTGGTACTGCAAATAGTCTGCGGAGTCTTAGAGCTCTTATAAAGACTACATCCAGTAAGAAGACCCTGGATCCCTTAAAAGAGCTGAAAGAGATCAAGGAAGGACAAGTTCTACTTTCTCCAGAGGTTCCTGAATTCAGGAGTAACCCACTGAGCAGGGAACCAAGACCAACTCTCTTACCTCCTGCTTCCAGAAAAAGGGCGGCCTCAACTTCTGTGCACAGACCTAGGAAGGTGCAAAGAAGCCTGGATATGTCTACTGTGTTTGAAGAACCTATGGACTTTGACCATTCGGGCACCAGAGTGTCTGCAACATCTCCAAGACACTGTCCTGGTAATGCCAGTGAAAATGTCAATGAGTATGAGAGAGTGCCTGGGCCGTCTTCTGCTGACTCTTCCACTGACCAACGTGGAATGGTAATTTCCCTACAATCTCAAGGTTCTCTGCAAACTTCCTCCCCTACCCAAGGACCTCTGGGATACTCCACTTCTTCCCAAGATGCTCAGGGACTACCCCTATCCACCGGAGAGATTCTGGGAGGAACCCAATGTGATCAAGGGTCTATGGGGCAGCCCATATCTTCCCAGGCATCCCAGAAATCTCTCCATTTTCCTAAAAGCAAAATCAAACATGTCTCCTTTTCCAGAAGGGTTTTCAAAAGTCCATTTTCTAGCCAAGTGGTCACCAATCATTCCAATTCTCTACCAAAGAGTTTTAGACACACCCCTTCTGATCAAGGGGGCCTACAGCAGGCCCCATTAGACAAAGAGGGCCCCAAATATTTTTCTCCAAAAGTGGTGCTCAGTGATGGCTCATTTTCCCAAAATGGAATGTGTCCTACTCCCTCTCCCCAGAGGAGTTTAACAACTTTGGCAGCTGCCAAAGATGACTAGAGAGTTATACCCTCTCATGAAGAGAGCCAGGCCTGTTTCCCCTCTCCCCAGAATGACCCTAAGCAATCAGTATCTGCTGAAGTGAGCTTGAGTCCTGCCTCCTCTGACCAAGGGAATTTTATAAGTTTCCCTTTAAATCAAGATGGCGTTAAATGTCCTCCACCAGAAAAAGGGCTTGGATCTTCCCTTACAGCACAGGGAGGCCAAACCCTATCACTACTCCCCAAGTGAGCCTCACACCACTCATGTCTACCCAAGCAGAAACAAAAGTATCTACATCTACATCTGGGATTCCAGAACCTTTGCTGTCTTCAGAAGGAGACCTAGAGAGTTCCACATATCTACAAGAAATATCCATGTCTATCCAAGGGAACCCTTTACCTTCTCAACATACACAAAGGTCTTTAACACCTGCATCAAATTCTCTAGGGGTTCTGAGTCCTTCCATACATGTCAAGAGGACTCCAGAATTGTCTACATCTAGAGAAGTGGGTCAAAGACGTATTCTCTCTCACAAAAAGAAATTCAAACCTAATCCAGATATGAAAATGGGCAATGGATATTCCCACTATAGCAAAGAGAGAAGGACAGATCCTCCTTCTGAGCAAGGTGAGTTTCCAGTGTCCCTATCAGACCAAGAGGACTCTAAATATACCCTGCCAATCAAAAAGGCCTTTCTGATTTGTCATTGGAAAGAAAATAGCCAAAGATATGCCAAGAGATTTCAAATGAGCCATGCATGCTTCACAACTACCCAAAGTGCTAAGATAATACAGCCTTCCCTTCTTCCTCAGGAGTCTTTAGGATTTTCCACATGTGTAGGAGAGGCTCTTGAAATTTCTACATATACACAAGGATTACCAGGTCATTTACAACCTGTCCAGGATGTTTTGGGTTCTACCATATGTGATAAAGTGAAAGTGTGACAGGATACATATGCAGAAAGGGTTTCAGATTCATCCCCATCCTTAAAAATGGTTCCTGGATGTAACACCTGTACACAAGAATTTGTAGCTAATTTCACATTGAGAGAAGGAGATTCGTTAGACTCTACCTGCCCACAAACACCCACAGGACCTCTCCACTCTTCACAGGAGGCTCTGAAAGTTTCTCTATCTCCTCAAGTGTATCAACAATCTGTCACAACTACACAAGAGGCTATAGGCCATTCCCCATCTGCACAAAGGGATTTTAATATTTCCACATGCCCACAAGTGACTCCAGAACACTCAATATATACTCCAAAGATTCTGAATTCTACCTTATTTTCCCAAGGGCCCTTGGAATCTGTTTTGTCCATCAAACTGTCTCTAGAACCTAACCTCCTATACAAAAGGCTTTATTGTCTTCTACACCTGCAGAAAGTGTTCCTAAATCTCCCATATTTACACAAGGATCTCCAGTAACTTCCTTAGCTGACCATGAGGATTTTAGATCTACAACATATGCACAGGAAACTTTAGAGGATACCACACCTACACAGGTTCTAGAAACTTTCCCTCATTCTGAAACTGTAGGAAAAGTATGCACATGTACACCTGACACAGTAGCACCTTCCCATTCTGAGCAAGAGCCTCAAGAATCTACCATATCTCATGAAGGCACTTTACCATCTGCCCCATCTACACAAGAGAGTTTCATGCATATCACTTCTCAGGAGAAAAATAGTAAACATGTTCCCTCTACCCATGTGGGCCCTGGATGTTCCATTTCTACCAAAAAGAGGTTGAGAGATGAGCCTTATGATGAAGGGGACTTCGGAACTTCCTCATCTGAGGAAGGCAGTTTCATACTTCTCCCTTCCTCATAAAGGGTATATGCATCTTCTACTGCTCCAAAAGAAACATCAATCACTACAAGTATTCCTCAGGTAAGTACTATGCCTTCTATATCTGTCCAAAAGCACCTGCAAGAACCTTGCCATTCTAACCAAGGGCCTCATGAACAATCCATATCATCCCAAGAGGCTCAAGGGCCTTCGCTGTCTGTCCTAAATGGTCTATGTCATTTGCCATCTGTCCCAGGCCTTCAGAGACATTCTCCATCTCTGTCAAAGTCTCAAGAAAATTCTACCTGTTCCCAAGGGGATCTGTCAATTTCTAAATCTGACTTAGGAATCTTGAAATCTTCCTTCTCTGACAAAGGGTCTAAAGGAAAGGCAAAATGTAAACAAAAACATCTTGAACTTTTGCCATTAGCACATGAGGACCTGACATCTCATATGTCCTCCAAACCATCTAAAGATCCTTCTACCTCTCCCTGACTTCTTGCTTCAGAACACTTTCCATCTCCCCCAGGGTCTCCAATACCATCAACATCTAAACAGTGGTATCTAGGAACTTTATCATCTTGCCAGGGGATTCTTGAACATTCACCATCGGCCCCAGGAGACCTGTATTGTTTCCAGGCTGCCCAGGGAGCAAAAGAACATTTGACATCTGCCCAAGGGCCTCAGGAAAAAAATTCCACCTTCATTAAGTTATTCAGGACATTTGCCCAACCTCCCAGAAGATGAGGAAGATGCATCACCAGAACAAGGGATTTTAGAACATGTCCCATCTGCTCAGGGTTTTTTGTAAACTTCATGCTTCCCTGGGGTGCCTTTGCAAAACCCCTTGTTGTTCCTAGAAAGGCCTCTGGATCTTTCCATACCTACTCAGGGGAATGCTGGTACTTCCCAATCTGCACAAGGCTTGCAAAGATTTCTACCATCTACACATGAATATCTGGAAAATTCCCCTTCAGCCTTTGAGACTCTTGAGCACTTACCTGTGGTTCCAAAGGCTCGGGGATCTTCAACTCTGTCTCCGGAACCCCCTTCCCCATTGTTGCCAGTTCATGGAACTCTAGAATTACCTCAATATGTCTCAGAGACCGTACCATCAATGCCATCTGTACAAGGGCTTTAGGGCAGTCTCTCATGCTTAGAAGGTAGCATAGCCCCTGTGCTCTCAGTCCATGGGTCTGTGGGAAATTCCCTGTCTGCACAAGAGCCTATAGAAATTTACAAGTCCAACAAAGCAACCTCAGGGCATTCTCTGTCTTCTCTAGATGATATGTCACCTTTCATATCTTCCAAGGGGACCCTGGGACTATTGTCCTCTGTGGAATTGGATGTGGGAACATATTCACAGAACACATGATCTCCAGGAAAATTGAAAAATATCTCAGGGTTTCCAGGATCTATGATATCTGATCATAATCCTGTTTAAATTTCCTTACCTGCACAAGGGTCTTTCAGACATTTGCCATCTGCTAAAGAGGATGTGGGACTTTCCCTGTCTACCCAACAAGCTCCAGAACTGTCCACATTGGAACAACGGTCTATCCAACATGTGGAAGTAGCAAAGGTGGCTCTGGTAAACCCATCATCTCCCAAAAGGGTTACCGGAAAACTTTGGTGTGCCCATTATGTTTTAGAAAACATGCCACCTAGTGAAGGAGCTCGTCAACATTCTTCAACCCACCAGGGGACTCAAGAAAGTTTGAAATCTTCACTAGAGTCCCTTGAAATTTTGTCATCTAACTCTGAACATGTCAAAAATTCTCTTTCTTCCACAGGTGGTCTGGAATTCTCTCTATTTTGTTCAAGGGTTCTTGGATATGAGCTAGCTGGCATACACCCTGAACAACATTCTACATATGAACAGGGGTCTCTGGGTAATCCACTGTCTACCCTAGAGGTTCAAGAATACTTAGTGCCTTTAAAAGGGAATTTGAAATCTTGCCAATCTGCCAAGGAGGGACAAAAATCTTTGCTACCTTCACAAATTGTTCTGGAAAGTGTTCCAAGTGTTTTAGAGGCGCTAGAAACTTTATCATCTGCTCTGGAACATATGGGACTTTTCATAAGAAAATGAGTGAGTAGAGAACTACCAATATGCTGGAAGTGTTGTGGTACCGTCTTCCTCTGCCACTTGAACTCTAAGAACTACATTTGCCCAAAAGTCTTTGGAAAATTCTTTGCCTGGAAAAGGAATTAGAGAAATATTATCATATTCCCAAGGGGCTTTAGAAATATTATCATCCACAAAAGGGAGAGTTGAAAATGTATCATCTCCTGAAGGGTCAATGAAACCTCATACTTCTTTATAGGAGCCTTTGAGAACTTCTTCATTGATCCAAGGCCCTCACCAACATTCACTATCTGCACAAGGGCCTCTAGGACCTGTCCAAACTGACTCTGGCATTCAAGGACCTTTATTAACTCCAGAGGCTGGAGGAAATTTTTCAAGGGAACCAGTTTCTTGCAAATCTTTCCCATTGACCCCAGAAACTCTAGATCATTTGTAATCTGTTGAAGGACCTGATGATCTATCCATATCAGCACATGAGATGTTTGATTCTTTACCATCTACCTATGGGACTCTAGGAATTTTGGTTTATTCTTCAGGGCTCATGGAACCATCAGAATCAGAACATAGGAAACTTAGGCATGTGTCATATGTGGGAAAAGATGTAGAAATTTCTCCATTTGAGAAACCAGCCAAATCAATTTCATTGACTCCATATATACCTGTCATCACAAAGGTTATGGAACCTTCCTCATGTGGTCTGGGAGCTCTGGGGTCTCTGTTATCTGCCAGAGAAGATGAAAAAGACACTGCCTCTGCACCACATGCACAGGAACCTTCTTTATATACTTCCCAGGCCCTAGATCATTTTGTTACTACCCAAGGGCCTCTGCACATTAACAGACCTAACAAACAGTCTCAGGGCTCTTTGACATCTAGAGTAGAGGATGTAGAACATTCCACTTTTTCTCCAGAGCTTAGAAAAGAATCCCAAGTGCTTCCAAATGTTCCTGACAATCTGTCCAATAGAGGAGAGTCTGAAGAATATTCTTTCTCTGCTCCAGGAATGAAGAACATTTCCTTACTTCCATTAGAGCCTTTAGAACATTCCTCCCTACAAAATGCAACTCAAGCCACTTCCCATTGTTTTCAAGAGGTTGTGGGACCTTTGCTATCTGTACAAAGGTCTTTGGGAAAGTCTCCATCTGATCATGGTTCTCTGGGACCACAGGCCTCTACACTAGAAGCTAGGGACCTTCCCTATCTGAAGCAGATATTATACATCATATCTGTGTCTGTACCAGTGATCAAAGCACATTTGACCTCTTCCCTTGGGCCTTCAGCATCTAAATAGTATGATCAGATAGAGGTGGGAATTTTGCCAGCTCTCCATGGAGATCTTGAAGCTTCTCAGTCTGATCAAAGGACTGTGGAAATGACCAAGTTTGCAGAAGGGGCTCTGGAAAATATATCAGTTGCTCAAAGAACTACAAAATGTTCAACTTGTTCCCAGGAGGCCAATAAAACTTCTCTATCTGACAAAGGTCATCTATTACATTCAGCACATGTCAAAGAGGCTTTGATGCCTGCTCTGTCTGATCAGAAAACTGGAGAATCATTGTTATGCCCCTCTGAAGATACTGAACATCCCCCATCTTCAGTTAGTGTTCAGATGCAGGAACCTTCTCTATCTATCCCAGGGCCTCAAATCATCTCTTTACTTGCTCCAGAGCTGTTAAAACAGTCCTCTTTACAAAATGCAACTCAATCCACTTCCCATTGTCCTAAAGAGGTGGTGGGATCTTTGCTATCTGTACAAGGGTATTTGCGACAGTCTCCAGCTGATCATGATTCTCTAGGATGATTGGCATCTACACTAGGAGCTGGTGGACCTTCCCTATGTGAAGCAGATTCTATTCAGCTATCTGCTTCTGTACCAGTGACCAAAGCACATTAGACAACTTCCCTTGTGCCTTCAGCATCTAAATATGACCAGATGGAGGTGGGAATTTTGCCAGCTCTCCATGGAGATCTTGAAGCTTCTCAGTCTGATCAAAGGACTGTGGAAATGACCAAGTTTGCAAAAGGGGCTCTAGAAAATGTATCAGTTGCTCAAAGAACTATAAAACTTTCAACTTGTTCCCAGGAGGCTAATAAATCTTCTCTATCTGACCAAGGTCATCTATTACATTCAGCACACATCAAAGAGGCTTTGATGCCTGCTCTGTCTGATCAGGAAACTGGAGAATCATTGTTATCCCCATCTGAAGATACTGAACATCCACCATCTTCAGTTAGTGTTCAGATGTAGGAACCTTCTCTACCTACCCTAGAGCCTCAAGACTCTTTGCTAACTCCACCAGTGACCTGGAAACTTTCCATATCTGTCTCTGACTCTCTGTGTCCCTTTTCATCTTTCCAAGAGTCTGTGACTGAGACTGTAGCACTTTCCACATTATCTCCAGAGTACCTGGAACCATCTGAATCTGCACAAGGGGAACTAGAATATTTTTCAACCATAGAACAGTGTAAAGAACATTCTTCAGACCTTTGTCTGTTGCAGGGTTGGTGAAGATCTTCTCCCAGTCAGTGGGTTGCCTTTTTGTCTTAGTGACAGTGTCCTTTGCTTTACAGAAGCTTCTCAGTTTTAGTAGGTCCCATTTATTCAATGTTGCCCTTAATGTCTGTGCTGCTGGGGTTATGCTTAGAAAGCTATCTCCTGTGCCCATTTGTTGTAGGGTGCTTCCCACTTTCTCTTCTATCAGGTTCAGTGTGCTTGGACTAATATTGAGGTCCTTGATCCATTTGGACTTGAGTTTTGTGCAAGGTGATAGATATGGGTCTATTTTCATTCTTCTACAGGTTGATATCCAGTTGTGCCAGCACCATTTGTTGAAGATGCTTTCTTTCCTCCATTGTATACTTTTAGCTCCTTTATCAAAAATGAGGTGATCATAGGTTTGTGGGTTAAAATTTGGGTCTTCTATTCGATTCCATTGATCGACTTCTCTGTTTTTATGCCAGTACCACACTGTTTTCATTACTGTAGCTCTGTAATAGAGTTTGAAGTCGGGGATGGTAATGCCACCAGAAGATCCTTTATTGTATAGGATTGTTTTGGCTATCCTGGGTTATTTGTTTTTCCATATAAAGTTGATTATTGTCCTTTCAAGATCTGTGAAGAATTTTGCTGGGATCTTGATGGGGATTGCATTGAATCTATAAATTGCCTTTGGTAGAATTGCCATTTTTACTATGTTGATCCTCCCGATCCAACAGCAAGGGACGTCCTTCCATTTTCTGGTATTCTCTTCAATTTCTTTCTTCAATGCCTTAAAGTTCTTGTCAAATAGGTCTTTTACTTCCTTGGTTAGAGTTACCCCAAGATATTTTATGCTGTTTGTGGCTATCGTGAAAGGTGAAGTTTCTCTGATTTCCCTCTCTGCTTCCATATCCTTTGTGTATAAAAGGGCGAATGATTTTTTGGAGTTGATCTTGTATCCTGCTACATCACTAAAGGGGTTTATCAGGTGTAAAAGTTCTTTGGTGGAGTTTTGGGGGTCGCTTATGTACACTATCATATCATCTGCAAATAACGAAAGTTTAACTTCTTCTTTTCCAATTCGAATCCCCTTGATCCCCTTATGTTGTCTTATTGCTATTGCTAGAACTTCAAGCATTATATTGAAGAGATATGGCAAGAGTGGACAGCCTTGTCGTGTTCCTGAGTTTAGTGGGATGGCTTTGAGTTTCTCTCCGTTTAATTTGATGTTAGCTGTCGGCTTGCTGTATATAGCTTTTATTATATTTAAGTATGACCCTTGTATCCATAATCTCTCCAAGACTTTTATCATAAAGGGATGTTGAATTTTGTCAAATGCTTTTTCAGCATCTAATGAGGCCAAAAGACACTTAAGGTCATGCTCAACCTCCTTAGCGATTAGGGAGATGCAAATCAAATCAACTTTGAGATATCATCTTACACCTGTCAGAATGGCTAAAATCAAAAACACCAATGATAGCCTTTGCTGGAGAGGCTGTGGTGGAAGGGGTACCCTCATCCATTGCTGGTGGGAATGCAATCTCGTGCAACCACTTTGGAAATCAGTGTTTCGTTTTCTCAGGAAATTCAGGATCAACCTACCCCTGGACCCAGCAATACCACTCTTGGGAATATACCCAAGAGCTGCCCTATCACATGACAAAAGCATTTGTTCAACTATGTTCATAGCAGTATTACTTGTAATAGCCGGAACCTGGAAACAACCTAGATGCCCTTCAATGGAAGAATGGATGAAGAAAGTGTGGAATATATACACATTAGAGTACTACGCTGCGGTAAAAAACAACGACTTCTCGAATTTGCATGCAAATGGATGGAAATAGAAAACACTATCCTGAGTGAGGTATCCCAGACCCAAAGAGAGGAACATGGGATGTACTCACTCATAATTGGTTTCTAGCCATAAATAACGGTCACGGAGTATATAGTGGTGAACCTAAAGAAGCTAAATAAGAAGGTGAACCCAAAGAAAATCATATAATGATCCTCTTGGATACGGGAAGTAGACAAAATTGAGGGGAGAAAATTTGGGACCTTGGGGGAGGGGTGGGATGGGAGTATCAGTGGATGTGGGGAGAAAAGCGAGAAGGGGAGGATGAGGGAAACTTGGGGAAACAGGATGATTGGGATAAAGGAAGGTTGGATAGGGGAGCACGGAAGCTCAATTCTTAGTTAAGGGAGCCACCTTAGGGTTGGCAAGAGACTTGAACCTAGAGTGGCTCCCAGGAGCCCAAGGCAAGGTCCCGAGTTAGTTCCTTGGGCAGCTGAGGATAGGGAACCTGAAATGACCCTATCCTACAGCAATGCTGATGAATATCTTGCATATCACCATAGAACCTTCAGCTGGTGATGGATGGAGATAGTCACAGAGACCCACACTGGAGCACCGGACTGAGCTCCCAAGTTCCCAATGAGGAGCGGAAGGAGGGAGAACATGAGCAAGGAAGTCAGAACCACGAGGGGTGCACCCAACCACTGAGACAGTGTGACTGATCTATTGGGAGCTCACCAAGGCCAGCTGGACTGTGACGGAAGAAGCATGGGATAAAACAGGACTCTCTGAACATGGCGAACAATGGGGTCTGATGAGAAGCCAAGGACAATGGCCCAGGGTTTGGATCCTACTTCAAGTTCGGTCTTTGTGGGAGCCTAGCCACCTTGGATGTTCACCTTCCTAGACATGGACAGAGGGGGGAGGGCCTTGGACTTTCCACAGGACAGGGAACACTGACTGCTCTTTGGACTGGAGAGGGAGGGGGAGAGGAGGGGGGGAGGGGGAGAAGGTTGGGATGAGGGGGAGGGAAATGGGAGGCCGGGAGGAGGTGGAGACTTTTTTTTCTTTTCTTTTTCTCAATAAAAAAAATAAAAATAAAAAAGAACATTCTTCAACAGCCTCACAAACTACAAGAAAATTCTTCACACCCCAGGAGTATGGAGGGCATTTATCATCTGACCCAAGTGTTCAGGAACCTTTCCAATCTGGCCCAGTGGACCTTCAACTTTGATTTCTTCCCAAGGGCCTCATAAACCCTTCAAATTGACTGAAGCATTTTTGTATCCTTCAACATCTGGCCAAGAGTCTCAAGAACATTCTGAATCTTCCCAAGATGTTATGGGAACTCATGAATCCTCTGAGAGCATTCATGGATATATTTTACCTGATGTAGAGCCTGTGGAAACTTTTACAGCAGTTTCAGGGACTGCAGTGACTTCACCATCTGCCCCACAACCTCTGGAACTTTCTTCATTACTACATGTGACTTCAGCAACTTCTCTAACTGACCAAAAGTTAGTGGGACCTAGACCACCTTCACAAAGAACTCTAGAAGAGTTGTCATTGGCACAAGGGACCCTAGAACATTTGGCATCTCCAAGAGGAAATGAGAGAAATTCTCACTTAGAAAAAGATACTGTGGAATGGTCTTTTTCAGTACAGGGCATTTTAGCATCACTGCCATGTACAACAGGAGTTCTACAATCTACTTCATATGCCCATAAACTACCAGAAATATTCCCATCTACCACAAAGGACTCCTTGTCTTCTAAAGAATCTTTGTTACTGCCCATATCTACAAATAGGACTCTTGAGAATTTGCAATCTGATTGTGAACTTACAAAACATTCCAGTTCTTTTCAGGAAGCTTCTAGACATTCTCTATTGGTCCAAGGACCTCTGCAAGAATCATCATCTGCTTCAGAGACTCTGAGCCCATCTTTTAACCAAGAAATTGAAAAGTCTTTGCTGTTTTACCCAGGTGCAGTGAAACCACCATCAGCACCAGATGCTAATATATCTCTCCAAACTACTCTAAAGAATCAACCAACTAGCCAATCTAATCAAGGGCATTGGGAAATTTCTATGTCTCTGGGATTTTTCTCATCCAGGTCAGGGTCTGTAGAACATTCAGCATCTTCTCCATTAATGCTGGGGCCATCAGCATCTTTCCAAAGTAAGCTAGGACACTTGTTTTGCACAGACACATCACTATCTTTCCAAGGGCCTACAGGGCCTGTGTCATTTCTTTCTGGGACTACAGGACATTTGCAACATGGCACAGGATTTCATGAATCATCATTATCAGCATCCAAAGCGCTCCAACATTTTCTATCTGACCAACTTTACATATCTACTCTGGGAACTCTTGCTTCTTCACCATATAGCTAACAATCACTACAACAGTCACCATCTTCCCAAGAAAAGTTGGAAACATCCAAGTTTGACAAGTGCGCACATAGCCATTTGTCATCTGTGCCAGATGAGATGGGGATGCCTCCATTTTTCCTAGTGATTACAGGCACATTGCCACAAACCCCAATGACTCCAGGACTTTCCTCACTAACACAAGAAAGTCCAGTTCCTTCCCCATCTTTGCAAAAACATGATGAATTTTGCCTATCTTCACAAGCAACTTTGGAAGTGAACATGTCAGGGCAGGAGACTCTGAATCCTTCATCAACTACTCAAGTTCCGGAGAAAGCTTTTCTTCATACAAAACCAGTTTGATAAAGCCCACACAGGCACAGAATACTGTAGGACATCCAGCTTCTACGTTGGGGACTATTCAAAGTACCAAAAAGGAACTAGGATTTTCTCCACATGCCCAAAAGCCACTGGTAATTTCTTTATCTACACAAGGAACTCTAGGATCTTGTTCATCTGACCAAGGGGATCTGGGGACTTCCCTATCTGTCCAAGGGTCTCTAAAACTATCTACTCCCACACAGGGAATTGTAGAAACTGTGCCATCTGTGCAAAGTACATTGACACATCCCACTTCTTCCCAAGTAGCTCCAAGATTTTCTCCATTGGCTCAACAATACTCTCCAAGATTCAGCATCTTCCCCAAGGATTACAGGACTTTTTCAATCTAGCCAGAAACCTCAAGGATCTTTTCTGTCTTCACTAGAGCACATAGAATATTTGCCATCTGCTCTAGGTGCTCAGGAAAATCTTTTATCTCATCCATTGACTCTAGGACCTTTGCTATCTTCTAAAGTGCCTAAGGAACTTTCCACAGCTACAAAGGAAACTTTGCCTGTCCTAAGTTCTTTGTCATCTAGTCAACAGTCTTCAAAACACTCAGTATATTCTTCAAAGGTTTTGAGACAACATCAATATTCCCAGAATACCTTGGGGCATTTGTCCTGTGGGAGAGAGTGTATGGAAACTTCTCAGTCTGCTACAAGGACTATAGAATCTTTGCCACCACCTCTAGTGCCTAGAGGACATTTAACTTCTATCAAAGGATCAGAAGAATCTTTCTGTGCTGGCCAAGGGAATCTAGATCCATATAAACTTTCCCAAGGGCCTCTGAAACATGTTATGTCACCCCAGGAAATGCTGCATTCAGCAAATTTGCTAAAGGGACTCTACAACTTTCTGCACATTCCAAAGCAGTTCCAGAGCCATATACAAATTCCCAATTTACTCAAGTAACTGGACAAAATTCTCTACCGAATCCACCATCTGTCCCAGGATCTCTGAAACCTTCTCAATCTGAAAAGAGAACACTGGGATCTTTGTCCTATCCTGAAGGTACTGGAATATCTTCTCCTGGTTCTCAGGAAATATTACAACTCTCTGCAAGTTCAGGATATCTTGAAACTTAGCTAAATCTTGGACTACCTCTGGAACTTTTCGTGTGTGCACAAGGAATTCTGTGACCTTTTTCATCTCCTCAAAGAGAATTTGATCTTTTGCATTGTTTCTCTGGTAATCTAGAATCATCTCATCCTGCACAAATGAATCTTAACCATTTGTCATCTGTCAGAGAGCCTGTAGAAAACTCTCCATCTGTCCCATGATGGAGGTGGGTCTTGTATCTTATCTGTTGCTTTCATTGGTTAACTAATAAAGAAACTGCCTAGGCCCATTTGATAGGCCAACCCTTAGATGGGTGGAGTAAACAGAACAGGATTGGGGGAGAAAGAAGCTGAGTCAGAGAGTCGCCATGATGCTCCCACTCCAGCCAGACGCAGGTTAAGATCCTCCCTGGTAAGCGCACCTCGTGGTGTTACAGGGATACTAGAAATGGGTTAGATCGATATATAAGAGCTAGCCAATAAGAGGCTACAGATAACGGGCCAGGCAGTGTGTAAATGAATACCGTTTCTGTGTAATTATTTCGGGTACAAAGCTAGCCATGTGGGCGGCCGGGTGCTGGGGACGCAGCCCCGCCGCCCCTGATGCAACAGTCCCAGGTCCTAGAGAGCCTTCACCATTTAACAAAGTGCCTAGAGGACTTTCATCACATGTCCCAGGTGATCCAGCATCTCTAATATCTGATCATCTGCCTATAGAATTTAATGTATCTGCTCAGTGTTCACTGAGTCCATCAGCATTTTCAAAAGGAACACCAGGGTCTTTGTTATCTTCTGCAAACATCCAAGGAAAAGTTCAAATTACACAAAGTTATCATGGGCAATTGTCACATATAAGAAAGACATTGGAAACTTCTCCATCTCATGTAAGAAGTTCAGTATATGAACCTTGTCCTCAGGAAACTCTGGGACTTTACTTCCTAGGCCAGGGGAGTCAAGCAACTTCTCAATGTGCTCAAGGAACTGTGGGTTCCTGCCTATCTCTACAAGAGTCTATGGTACTGTCATCATCTGCACAAAGGAGACTAGGACATCCTCCACCTGCCCAAGGGCTCTCAGGCACTTTCTCACATACACAACATACATGCTCACAGTCCACATCTGCACAGAGCACAGCAGCATATTCATCATCTACCCAGTATCTCAGCCAGCAGGCCAAAAAGACAGTAGAAACTTTGAAATCTGACCCAGGGTTTCCAATAATTTCTAACACAGCTCAAGCATCTGTAGAACCTTTACTAACTCCCCAGGAGTCCCCAAGATATTCATTATCTATACCAGGTGTATGCAAAACTTCGACAGCTACCAGAGGACTTGTGGTATCTGATGATGGGCTTCTGGAACTTTCCATATCGGCCCAGGAAAACTTGAGTCCTTTCTATTCTTCCCAATACATTTTGAAGCCTTCCCTGTCTGCAGAAGGGACTTTTGGTCCCTCTCCACCTATGCATGGCACTCTAGGACCCTCTGTTTCTTCGCTGGGACATCTTGGATCCTGACAGTCTGCCCAAAGGGTTAATCAAACAAATCCATCTGCTTCAGACACTTTAGGATCTATGCCTTCTTCAAAAGGGCAAACAGTCATTTCTTTATCTGGGCAAGGAAGTCTATCATCTTTCCTAGAGTCATTGAAAATTTCCTTATCTGTTCAAGTGAGTTCCAGACCTTTATTGTCATTACAAGAACCTGGGGGATCTTGCCTTTCTTCACATGGAGAAAATACTCTGGAAGGTTCTACCTGTACACATAGCAATCTAGTGTTATCTAATTTCTCAAGAGGAGATTTGGGATCTTCATCATCTACTCCAGTGACCCTAGGATCTTCTCCACCCGCCAAAGTGGATTTAGGAATACCTCCATCTGTTTCGTGGACTCTGACATGTCCTGTTTCTTCCCAGGGTGTTCAAGGGACATCTACATCTGCCTAAGAGGTTAGGAAACCTTCATTAGATAGTCAGGGGAGAACAGAACCTTTGCCTTATGCCCAAGATTATCTGGGACTCAGGTCTCTGTCCCTGGGAACTGAGGCAAATTCCCAATTTTCAAAGGTGGAATTAAAAGTCTTGCCATCTGCCCAAGTGGGTTTTAAACCTGCTATGTATACCCCAGGGTCTGTAGAAAAATTGCTCTCTGCCTCAGGGACACAAAGGCTTTTCAATTCTACACTCCAAGATGCTGGGAGCTTTTCTCTTTCCTCTAAAAATAACTCAGAACAGTCCATATCTTCAAAGAAGCATCTAGCAACTTCACCACCTACCAAAACTTTTCTGAAACATTCTCCATCTTCCCAAGAATCTTGGGAACCTACCCCATCTACATCAGATACTCTGGAACATTCCCTACAAGACCAAGGGTGGCAGAAAGTGTCTGTACCCACAAAAGTGACTCGAGGACAAACACAAAATCAGAAGGGTTACAAAGGAAGTTCATTATCTGTTCAAGAAACTGTGAAATTGTCTATATCAAGACAACAGTCTCTAGGACCTTGCTCATTCTACAAAGGGTCTCCAGAATCATCCACATCTTCCCACAAAGTGCAGGACCCTTCTTATAATCAAGGGTCTGTAGCACAATTCCCATCTGTCCCAGGATATACACCTTCTCTCTCTGCCCAGGGAATATTGCAAAATTTGTCATCTTCCAAAGTTACTCTAGAAACATCATCACCTCTCCAGAAAGATATAGAAGGTCTATTCGATGTGCATGGTGCTCCGCAACTTCGATGTCATTCCCCCAGGGTATCTGGGACATTCACAATACACTCCAGAGTCATCAGAAACTTTGACATCTCCCCAAATTGTTTGTAAATGTTCAGAATCTTCATCTCTGACTCTAGAAACTTTGCCACCTGTCCCAGGAACAGTAGGACATTAGCTATCTTACCAAAGTGCTGTGTTCCCTTCAGATTCTGACCAACAGATTCAGGAATCATCATCATCTCTCCAAAAATCTGTTCAATTTTCTCCATCTTCCAAAGGTTCACTGAGACCTACTCTATCTATATTAGGGACATCCCAATCTTTATTATCAGCCCAGTTGTGCCCCAAATTGTCTATATCTGCCCAAGGGTTTCTAGAATCTTCACCACCTCAGCAAGGGTGTTTAGGAGATTCATTATCCATGCAAAGGGCTTTTGGAACTTCAATATCATCACAAGAGTTTATAGGACATTCAAAATCTGACCTAGAGTCTCCAATAATGTTCACATCTTCACAAGAGAATCTAGGCCCTTCTTTAATCCAAGAGGCATTAGTACATTCATCGTCTATTCCAAAAGATTGTGGACTTTTTCAATCTTCAAAAGATATGTTAGGAACATCACTATCTACACAAGATGCTAGGAAAACTCCATCATCTGTCCAAGGGTTTATAGTAACTGTACCACCAGCTCAAAGTGTTCTAGAATTTCAGACTTCTTTGGAGCAATCTCCGGGTATTTCCCAATTTGCTTCAGAGACAACAAAACCTTTGCCATCTTCTGAAGAGTTTTATAGGACTTTGAAATCTCTCTCAAAGTCTATAGAAAATTTGACATCTATTTTAGAGACACTGAAATTTTCAACATTTGCCAAAAGTGCAGCAGGCCCTTTTAAAACTGACCAAGTGATACTGAGATCAGCAACAGTTTCCCACAAACCTCTGGAATTTTCTCCATCTGACCAACAGTCTGTGAAAATTGCCTCATCTCAAATGGGGCCTGATAGAATTTCACTAACAGACAAAGGTTTACAGGAAATATCTTCAGGTGAAAAGGTGCCTTTAGGAGATTCACCACTGCAGCAAATCTGTTCAGGAAATGCATTGTCTACACAAGGGGCTCTATATGGACACAAGGACTGTCCATATCAGCACAAGAAGCTCTTGGATATCCACCATCTACTTATGGGTCTCCAGATACTTCCCCTGTCATCTGAAGTAGCTTTACGCACTTGTTTGGATCAAGGGAATTCAGGACAGTCATTATCATTATCATTATCTAATCTAGAAGATCTTGGACTATATGAATATTCACAACGGCCATTAGAAACATCTCCATCTACCCATAGCACTCTAGAAATACCATCTTCTACCCATGGGATTTTAGAATCTTCACCACCTGCCCAAGATTCTCTAGGACATCTGCTTCCTTCAGTGCAGATTCTACAACAGGCTCCCCTTATGGCAGCAACATCAGAACATTTGTCATCTACCAAAGAGGCTTGTAATATATCAGACTCTTCCCCAGGAACTTCAGAGAAGTTTTCAGCTTCCCAAGGATCTCTGAAAATTTCATTCTCTGCCCAAAGTACTATGGGACCATCTGTATCTGAAAAAGAAATTATAGGATCATCAGTATCTCTGGAGGAATACCTGGGACCATCTCCTCCTGACCAAGGGTCTCTGAGAAGCACTCCACCTGCATCTGGGACTAGGGCACGCGCCCCCTCAGAACAAGGTTGCCAGAAAATATCTTCATGTGTACAAGGAAATTCATCACCTCAGCAATGCTATACAGGAAATTCATTACATTCACAAGAGGCTCTGGGACTGTCCATATCACCATCTGCTCATGGGTCTCCAGATACCTTCTTGTCCCCTGAAGAGGCTTCAGGCACTTATTTGGACCCAGGGAATTCAGGACAGTCATTATCATTATCATTAACTGATCTAGGAGATCATGAACTATCTGAATATTCACAGGGGCCACTAGAAACATCTAGCCATCACACTCTAGAAATACCATCTTCTACAGGCCCTAGAGTAGCAGAGCAGTTTTAAACACCCCTTGGGCAGATGACCAGTCTTTTAATTTCTCCTTTGAAAATTAAGAATTTCCCTCAGTTCCTATGGAAAGAGATCATCATTGGCATAGGGCAAGGTTTCTGTTCTCCTCTGATTAATGAATGTTTCCTTTAACACTTGGGAAAATGTAGGTGTTCCTGGAACACCCTGGAAAGACACAGGAGGTCTGAGAGTCCGTGAAACAAATGGAGACATTCCTAAATTCACTTTGTTAGGTGGAGAAAATCCTAGAGTCACTGGAGTAGATGATGAAGATCCCATATCCCCTCTTGAGGAATTGGATAACACTAGATTACCATGTGCACAGGTAGAAACTTCCATAGTCTTTTTTCCACATGAAGAAAGGCAAGATTCCACAGCTTCTAGTAAAGATAATGAATGTCTGGAACTTACTTGAACAGATGAGGAAATTTCCAATGACTCTAGGGAAAAGGATAGAGTCCCTTTCCCAAACTAAAAAAAATCACCTTTTGCCCTTTTCAAGAAGTCAAAGTTCCTAAAGTGTTTGAAGAAGATGGATCTCCTTGTTGAACCCTTTGGGCAGACTTCCAATATCCAAGAGGTCCCATAGAATGAAACAGAGGGTCCTAGGAAGGCTTGCCTAGGTTTAGAGTAACAAAAAGTTCATTCTTCCAACAGTTTAGGTTTCAAAAGTCACTGGAAAGAATGGAAATAACTCAAAATTTTGGGGGAATATATGGAATGTTCCCAAGGCCCGTCAAATACTACATGTCATCTCGTAGTTTTGGAACTTTTGCATACACATGGTAGATAAGATGAATAACTTGGGGATTCCTTCAAATCCCCTGCGGGTCCACCATTTATGTTCGTACCAGCTTCTATATTTGATAGCTGTGGGGACAGTGAATTCCAGCTATTCTTCCCACTTTATCTTAGCCAACAATATCCAATTCATCTGTCCACTAAAGTTCAAAAGATCCTCTTTGTCTGTATGTGTTTTAAAAGATATTAATTACATCTAAATAGTGCTGTTGCACAGACTAATGAGTCTTTCTTGTTGCAGTGGGTCTCACAGTACTCACTTCTCTAATGAAGACACAGAATGGCTTTATGTAATAAACCTGGTTCTGGATCAGGAGACACAATTCAGAGAGCCAGTGGACTGGAGTGCCATGATGTTGGGCAGCTGGTTTTGCATCAGCCATCTAACTAATTCCTTGAGTGGGAAGGAGAGGAGTGGCTGTCCTATGAATTCTTTGCCATCTGTTCAGATTTTTCTTACTCACTTTGGGGATAGGAATACCTTCTCCTCTCATTGACATAGTCAGTCAGGAAGTAGGTTTCTCAGCAGAGGTCAATTGCCTTTGGGCAGCAGGAATGTGTCTTTGATACAGATAAACTGAGCTGTAGACAATAGTTGATAATTTTCCTATTAATTACTTAAGACAAAATTACATTTATGTATCCAAACCTATTCAGCAGTGCCTTTGTTGCCTGCCTCAAAGTTCTTCCAGAAAAGAGCCTTGACCTCACATCCTCCCCTTCTTATCCTTGCAGGCACTCATGGTGGAGGAAACCACTTTGTGTCTGATTTAAACTGAACAGTTTTTCCATCCTAGAGAATGGGCAGCTATGAAGCCCAAGCACAGAAAGATAGCCAAGAGACAGCAGACCATGAGTGCTCTGGCCTATCTCAGTAAGTCTACCGCCATGATAAAGATGCCTCTTAGTATGAGATCCATGCAACCTCTCCAGAAGAGGAATGTGCCTTCTCTCGAGAAGCAAAACCCGAGTAGGCCTTTTGAGCCCAAGGAGAATATTGTAGGATGCAGAATTTCTCATGGCTGGAAGGAAGCCAATGAACCAGTCACCCAGTGGAAAGCCATCATTCTAGATCAACTGCCAAAAAATCCCTCTCTCTATTTGTTGAAATATGATTGTGTCTATGGCTTGGAGCTTCACAGCGATGAAAGGATTTTAAACCTTAAGTTCCTGCCTAATAACGTGCCATTTCCTCAGGTGACAGACACACATCTCTTAAACACCACTGTTGGCAGATCAGTGAAACATGCATTCATGGGAACAAATGTCTCTAAGGATGACTGGAAGGGGATGGTCCTAGAGGAGGTGCCAATCATAAAGACCTGGTTCTATATTACTTACAAGAAAGATCCGGTGTTGTACATTTATCACCGCCTGGAAGACTACCTCAAAGGCAACCTCTACATCATGCCAGACTCTAAGGAGGAGTTGAGTGGGGTGGTCCCAGATGAGGTGCAAACCATGATAACCTGTTTCTACATTATCTATGAGAAATATCCAGTCCTGTACCTTTACCACCATCTAGATGACTACATTGAAGGCAACATCCACATCATGCCAGAATGTCCTCCAGTAGAGGTGACTTTGGAATTAGGCAGGGATTCCTTGGCAGGCAAAAGTGTGCAGGACAACAAAAAGATGGAACCCAAGAGATAGGTAAAATTATTTACCAATTTCCCAATAACCTTCCATGTGTTTCATTAAGTTTGATAATGACTTCCATATCTATGTCTATGATTTGGGTTTTTAAGTGCATGTTTATTCTTATGTTCCACTGTGGCTCTTTACAGTGTATTTCTTTTGGCTATTTTAGAGTATTTTGCTTTTGAACATTGTTCCCTCCTAGTTTGAAAGAAAAGAGTGACTACTAATTTTAATATAAATGATTAAATTTCTTTTAATATATGTGAGTTTATCTGCACATTTGTATGTACGCCATAGTACATAGTCTTCAGTAAACACCAGAATTCCAAAAAAGTAGGTGTTAATGCTGGTGAGGGAATAGCCTTGCTCATGAGAGCAAACAGGCAGAGAAAGTGATTCCTTCTTCCACTTCCTTTATATAAGCTGCCAGCAGAAGGTATGGCCCACACAAAAGTACCTCTTCCCACCTCAAAAGAGTCCTATCACAAAGATCCAGATTAGGAGTATTTCTTTCCACTTTAAAATTGTAAATAAAACGAGAGACCCCCCATAAGTATGCCCAGTCATTAAGGATCTTGTTAACTATAGATGTAGTCAAGTTGACAACTAAGAATAGTCATCCCATCATTATGAATAATTTGCCAAATTCATATAGAAATCTGTAATTCTAGCTTGTGAACACCTCCAAGGTTGTATGGCCACAGATCTACATTGGTTCCTATGAGACTTTTATTGAGTAGAGCAGAGACTGTCCTTCTGTAGAAGGTCAGTCCTGCTCACTGTAAACTACTCCACCAGTTTAACCCCTTGTTGGGGTGTGGGGATGTCACATTTACATGCTGATTTTCTGGTTTAGATTTTGAAGGAAAGTAGAAAGTTTATTAGGCCCCCACTTTTATAAAATAATGTGACACATACTACAGTTCATGCCATCACTCAGTGGTATAGTCAGCCTATATATAATCTGAACAAGGCATTGGGCAGTGTGTGACTGAGGAATGATGTGAGGGGATGGATGATACTGAAAATAAAATCAAAGAAGGAAAATTGAGTGAGGTGGGTGGCCAGTTGGGCCATGAAGTACAGAGGAGAAAGAAGGCATTGCATCAGTGAAGAGAGGGCCATCATAATGCTCTCCACATCTGTCAAGGGCCCATGTGGGCTAGATATATTGTGAACTTGCCTTTCAGGTCGTCAGAGTGTGGGTCCATTCTCAGTGGAAAAAAATATGGTAGTGCATTGAGTTCCTTGGTTAAGATTTTAGATGTTGGTAATAAATTCAGATCCTGGTTCCATTCTTTCTTTCTCTTAGAACTTTGTTAGACTGTTTAACATCCTCATTGTGTTACATGCCTTAACTTTTGTATTAGGTCATCAGCTTCCTTGGATGCTCAGAATTCTTCATCTGTTTCCATATTGCTGTCTATGGAATTTTCGCCATGTATGATATCCCTCAAGCTGGATGATTTTGCTATTTTTCTGTTATTCCTGTAAGAGGTTCATCCCACTGTACATGAGATAGAGACCACTCTGAAGAAGAAGACTAGCAAAGAGTTCACGTTGATGCCCTGGTATTACAACCCCAGATGAGATGCTTCCCAAACCAGCAGGCATCCTGCTCATATGATCAGAAGAGAGGCAGATGTGCCTGTGTAGATTGACATAATCACTTCCTGCAAGATGCATTAGCTCCAAACTCTGTTAGTTATAATGCTTCCCCAAGGGTCAGTCATAAGCCATTTGTTACATCAGTGAGACTTCTTGCTGAGACTCTAGGGAGACATGCCTCCCTCTGTCCATGGTGAGGATAACTCCAGGGAAAAATGTTCTAAGTGACACACTCTGACTGGGCTCTCTCTGAGGAGAAGCTTGACTGACAGACACCTCCTGCTCCAGGCACAAAGGTGGGGGGGGTTGGTTGGCTGTTCTTCAAGGGGCCAAGTGGGTTTCTACTTATAGCTAATGGTACTGACTCAAAGAGAGTGTTAATAGAGAATTAAGATTTTCAGCAATTTAGCAACATTAAACCATAGCCACACTGAAGAGTGTTAAGGTTATAGCATCTGTTTCTATGGTAACTGTAACAGGGACTGAAAATATAAATTTGTTGTCTCTATCTATAGGCAGGAATCTATAGGATGTTGTTGTGGCTGTCTTCCTTCTAAAAGATGGTGGTAGAATCCATTCCTGGTTCTTTTAAACATAAAAGTCACCCACCATCTTAGCTCAGGTCCCCTGCTCCATTTTGAAAGCCTACAGGGTAGTGCCCTCATACTCCCTCTCCTTCTCTTTTCTCTCTCCTGTGTGAGTCCATAATTGCACCTTCTTATCTGACTATGACCCTTCCACCTCCCCATATAACGATTTCTTTTATTTTTTAAATTGATTTTATTGAGTTCTACATTTTTCTCTCCTCACCTCCCTGCCTGTCCCTTCACCTTCAGTCCTCCTTCAAGATCGCCATGTTCCCAATTTACTCAGGAGATCTCGTCTTTTTCTACTTCCCATGTGGATTAGATCTATGTATGTTTCTCTTAGGGTCCTCGTTGTCTAAGTTTTCTCGGATTCTGATTTTTTTCCATTTATTTATTCATTCATTTATTTATTTATTTAAGATTTCTGTCTCTTCCCTGCCCCCGCCTCCCATATCCCTTTCCCTCCTCCAATCAACTCCCCCTCTCTCATCAGCCTGAAGAACAGACTGGGTTCCCTGCCATGTGGGAAGTCCAAGGAACTCCCACCTCCTTCCAGGTCTAATAAGGTGAACATCAATGTCAACACGGAGTCTTGATTGGTAGACTCTATCCTGCGGGAAATCTCCTTAAGACAGAAAGTAAACAACTCAAAGTAGCTATAGAGATTCTTTGAACCTGAGCAGATTCACTAGGCCCCTTTCTCCAAACAGAATATTGGCAGTAAATATAGAACTGAGCAATCACCACAGACAAATTGAGATGTTTAGAAGAGGCTCAGATCAACTGAGCCATAAGATCAAAACAAAACAAAACAAAACAAAACAAAAACACACTTCAGTTCACTGAACTGCCTTTAGGATGCACAGTGAGTTCCAGCTTCTCAAATTTACTGAACTATTATTCAAACTGGGATGGGCTTTGAAAAACCAACTGTTATCGAGTCATTTCACCCTCTGTAAGTGCTCTTTCACCCATATTCATGTAAGTAACCCCAATAAAATTCATTGGTTCAACTCATTAGTCTTGGCCTATAGTTAGTTTCATTTCATGGGTGTGTAGTCAATTTGTTCACACAACATAGGGTTCAAGCAGATAATCCATATTAGAATAGTCAATGTATCTTCAAAACCCTTTGTTGGTGGAGGCCACTCATTAGTTAGTTTCCCAACCACCTTGATTTAAAATAATCAAATAAAACATATATTATTTGAAACACTGTTTGGCCAATAGCTCAACCATATTTCTAGATTCCTCTCTTACTCTAAATAATTCCATCTTCATTTATCTGTATCACCACTAGTTCATGTTTTACCAAAATACTTTTGGCGGCTCCAGTAATGGTTGTTTCCCTGGTGGTGTCTATGTGGCTTCTCAGTGACTATACATTATTTCTCTCAGCATTGTTTACTTTCCCCATCTAAGTCTTTTCTGCTAAGCTACTGGCTGAAAACAACTTTATTCATTAACCAATAAAAGCAAGCAAAAAGCATAATGACAAAATCAACTTAAGGGAGAGAAAGTTTAATTTGGCTCACAATTTCAGAGGGATTGGTTCAAGAGCTACAGGAAAAGCATAGCAACATGAGTGTGAGGCTGGCTGGCCACATTGTATCAATAGTTAGGGAGCAGAGAGAGAACAGGGAGTCAGGTGAGTCTGTAGATTCTAAAAGCCTATCCTCAGTGACATACTTCCTCCAGGAATTCTCTACCTTCTAAAGGTTTTGCAACTTCTTCAACAAGCACCACCTGTTGGGGATAAAGTGTTCAAATATGGGAGGTTTAGAGGGACATTTCTCACTCAAACCACAACATGTTCTATGCCAGTAGGTCCCAGAACCAACCAGTGAAAACTATTATCACCCATGATGGGCAGCTTCTCTACTCAGAGAGAGATAAACATAGACACATGCACATCTTGAGGATGGCTCCTGTAACTTTAGGCTGTCATAATTACATGCCCAACCTACAGGCATCACATAGATTCATAATAATGCAACTTTGCAAGGCTAATAAATTTTAATATATTTAAGGTCTTTTAAACCCCAAGCAAGGATCCTGACTCTGAAGAAACTGTTATGTGGAAGAAAAAAGTGTGAGGAGGTGAATAACAGAGAAAATTATAAAATTTTCTGTAGCTTGCTGAGCTGTTTGAGGAGCTGGGCACTGAAGCTAAGTGGGAAATGACAGCAAGCCCCACAGTAGCAGCTTTATTGGGTCAATGTGTGCCACCACAGTAGGCTGTGTGATCAAAGTCACCCTAAGTAGATGGGCTTCCAAAGTAGATTAAATGAAAGGCAAGTGTGTTCTGAGAGGGCTCCTCAGGGAGACACACTTTAGTTGACATCACCCCTCAAGCAGTGGGAACAGTCCAGATGTAGCAGACAGGGAGAGGGGGATTTGAAAGGACAAGGTTGATTTCTGGAATGAGCAGCTAGTATTTTCATTGTTGTTTCAAGTCATAGATACTCAAATCTACCTGACTCTTTCGATTTAACTTGAAAGAACATGGAGAGAATGGAATAATCGGGGATTTAAAGCTATTTCTTTTCCTCTTGCAATGTACAATGCTTCACACAAAAAATTTATATAAAAAAGCATCACTCTTAGTCTATTTCTAGGCACAAATTTCCTTCTTTCCCCCCATAGCCAGGAGCCATACCATTAAGAATAATTTTCAGGTAGTTTGGCTGTTGCTTTTACCTAATTCTGTCCTTCTTTTATCTAGTAATTTAGATGGTTATTGTTACATTTCATATTGGAGATGTGTCATGTATTGGTCAGGCATACACTCTGCTGTATTCTCAATCTTTTTTCTGTAAACTTCATTACACTTTCAATATCAATTAGAGCATTTTTTTTCCTTTTTGTCTTTGGCATCTCTAATTAAGAAATAAGCATCCTGGCACCACTTCTGCATATGTCTGGGCAATCTTCACGTGAGCCAGCTCAAACCTAGATACCTCCACCTTTTCCAGGAGCTGCTCACCTGCACTTCCTTCCCACCCATTCTATGAGTGCTTTGCATGGATATATTTATTGTCTCATAGACGTTGCTTTCTGGGCATTCAGTGATACCCAATGCATTTTGTTATTTAACCCAAGTGTAATTAGATGGTGGATGGAGCTATCATCTTTATTTGGCATGAATCGAAACAAGCTGCCAAGTTCAACTAGGTCACACACATGTAAGATTCAGTCACAGGTAGGGGTGTATCTAGGGACAAGATATATGTGGCAAGGCTAGTGTCAACCTCTGCCATATGTTTCCTAACAACTTTTCAGAGCAGTAAATTGATGAACATAAAAGGTAAATCTTTATGAATATCTGATATGCTTTATTTAATGTTATATGTATTTTTCTAATGTTTTGATGTTATCAAGGTTACTCACCATCACTATCACAGTTGGCTTTATCTGCAAACCTGACCCAACTTAGAGGCAGATAAGAGTCTCAGTTGAGGAATTGCCTCATCAGGTATGTCTGTAAGCATGACTGTTAGTCAAGTATTCATCAAGCCAATCAACTGTGGGTAGCACCATTCCTTTGGAAGTGTTCCTGTGCTGTGTATGAAAGCTAGCTGAGTATGAGGCAGCAAGAAAGTTAGAAAGTGGCATCCACTGTAATTCTGCTACAGGGGCTGGTGGAGTTTTAAAGAAATAAGTAACTTAAACAATACACAGAGATTAGGTCTGTATTGGAGTCAACAGTTGAGGGAGTGTCAAGTTTAAAAATATGCTCTTTGGTATAGCAGAGAGACAAATATTTGACTCTTCACTTTGGAACTATCCTGCTGTCACTAAAGAATGTGACAATGGAAATAACTGAAGTCCTTTTCCTTGGTAGTGTCTCTCTGCTGAGCTTTACAGAGTTTTTTTCTGGTCTTTGAGTAAGCATATCTCTTCCATCATCTGTCCTACATAAGAGGAAAGGGTCAAAAGTTTGTGCCAAACCCAAAAAGCACCTAGTTAACAACTGGTATCAGTGGCCAGTGTGTTTTTAAGTTTGCTCCAGGGACACGTGTGGGAGGTTAGAATATTCTGTTTCACTCAGTGATGATTTTTCTCCCACTGAGGCCAACCTGGCAGACAGTAGGTTTTTTAAGATTTTGTTGAAGGCAAAAACTGAAAAACATCTAGGATTAATACCACAAAGAGACATAGGCATTTTGCTACTCTCCCTTAATACCCTTGCTTCTCTTGCAGATGAAGAACACTCCAAAATGTAGGTGGTATCTATAATAACATGGCTGTGACATCCAAGTGCACCTCATTGGAGGTTTTCAACATCTGAGGCACTAGCTTAAAACAAATATGTGCAAAATAGTGTGGGGTTAGCACACATGCTGAAGGAAATTCTTAGAGAACTGCGTTACTGGCAATCTCCAATATCTGGCTCTTTCTAGCACCATCAATTAGGCAGGTGCTTTTGTGTGTCAGCTACAGCTGAAACCTGTTCTGATCTAATAATTTCACAGTATCTAGGACAAAATTTTCTATCTGATATCTCTTTGGAATAATAGATGAGTTCCCTGAGGGACACAGACATGTCTCAATTGTCACCTCCACAGTCGTATCACTCTCAATGGTACCTGACAACTCAGGGATCTCAGTAAGTGTTAAGGGGAAGGATGAGGTTTTGGCATTGCCAAAGACAACAGAGAGGTCCTGACAGATTGAAGTATGGCCAGGTATTTCCTGATATCTGCTGTTTTTCTCCCTGCTTCTCTCCTGAAAGTTCATGGAAGGAAATGTGATTGTAAGACTGTGTTTGATGTCAGGAAGGTGTGGAAGAATGCTGGCTTATTGCCCTTGTGAGCACTTTTCCCTTAGATTGAAGGCTGTTTGATGAGGTGGGGACCATGCTAACTTTCTTCTCGGTTTATCTTGGTCACCTGGCACAAGGAATGACCTGTGCAACTGTTATATGCACAGATCACAGTGTGGTTTAATGGGAAAGCATGAGGTACTGAAACATCATATCATGGCCTGGTAATACGGAGATTCTGTGAAGTCATTTGTAAGAGGGTCCTAAAAGATCGCAAAGACCATTTTCTTTTTTTTAATTATTTTTTATTGAGAAAAGGAGAGAAAAAAGTTTCCAGGTGAAATTCCTTCTGGACTGGTGAGTGTGTGTGATCCAGGGGCGGTCTGTTCCAGGGGAGAGCACAACCCCCCTTCCCCCTGATCCTTCTGCAGGGCCTTCTTTCTTACTCACGACTAAGCCCCTCAGCACCCTCCCCCCAACCCTGCCCTGTTGTAAGCGAGCCAAGCACCTCCAGCTTGGGTGCTCCTGGCTCCTGTGTACTCTCCTGGACCCCGCCCTGCCTGACATTTTCTTCCTTTTGTCCCCTGAGCTGTGGCCCTGTGGAATTCCTTCTGGACGGGTGAGTGTGTGTGATCCAGGGGCGGTCTGTCCCAAGGGAGAGCACAACCCCCCTTCCCCCTGCTCCTTCTGCAGGGCCTTCCTTCTTACTCATGACTCAGCCCCCCAGCACCCTCCCCCCAACCCTGCCCTGTTGTAGGCGAGCCAAACACCTCCAGCTTGGGTACTCCTGGCTCCTGTGTGCTCTCCTGGACCCCGCCCTGCCTGCCATTTTCTTCATTTTGTCCCCTGAGTGGCGGCCCTGTGAAATTCCTTCTGGACGGGTGAGTGTGTGTGATCCAGGGGCGGTCTGTCCCAGGGGAGAGCACAACACCCCTTCCCCCTGCTCCTTCTGCAGGGCCTTAATTCTTACGAATGACTCAGCCCCCCAGCACCCTCCCCCCAACCCTGCCCTGGTGTAAGCTAGGACCAATGCTCAAGGACAATTTTAAGCTCCTACACTAAGGCTTGGGCCACCAGGCGGCCAGGTTTAGGTGCTGAGAAGTTCCATCTGGACAGCCTGCCTGCAGCAAGCAAGTCAGGCCCTTTGTTTAGGAGCTACCTAAGCAGCATGGAGAACCAATCCGGGCACCGGGAGAGTCATCACTCGGGCACTAGGAGAGCCAGCACTGGGGAGTGACATCACTGGGAAGGTACAACAGTGGGCAAGGAAACCTGATCCTGTAAAAGACGATCCATAGAGGAGCATTCGGAGGAAGAGATGGGCAGGCGCCAATGCAAGAATTCACCCAGCAATCTGAAGAACAACATGAAACCACCAGAACCCAGCGACCTCACAACAGGAGCCCAGGAACACCTTAACCAAGAAGAAGCAGAAAAATTTGACTTTATGAAAGTGATTGACGCCCTTAAACAGCATGTAAGAAATGCCCTGGTAGAGATGGATGAGAAGTATAACAGAAAGTTTGAAGAATTGAATAAATCAGTGAATGATACCCTAGGAAACCAAGGAAAAACAATCAAACAGATAATGGAAACAGTTCAAGACTTGAAAACTGAAATGGAGGCAAAGAAGAAAACACAATCAGAGGGCCAGCTGGACATGGAAAATGTAAGTAAATGAAAAGAGTGTACAGAAACAAGCATAACCAGCAGAATACAAGAGATAGAAGAAAGAATCTCAGATGCTGAAGATAACAAAGAGAAAATAAACGCACTGATCAAAGAAAACAGCAAGTCCAACAAGTTCTCATCGCAAAACATTCAGGAAATATGGGACACAATAAAAAGACCAAACCTAAGAATAATTGGAGTAGAAGAAGGAGAAGAAGTGCAACTCAACGGTCCAGAAAATATATTTAATAAAATTATAGAAGAAAACTTTCCCAACCTAAAGAAGGAGGTACCTATGAGGGTCCAAGAAGCATACAGAAGACCAAATAGGCTGGATCAAAAAAAAAAAAACAAAGTCTCCTCACCATATACTAATCAAAACACAAAGATATCAGAATAAGGAAAGAATATTAAGAGCCGCAAATGAAAAAGGCCAAGTTACATATAAAGGCAAACCTATCAGACTTACACCAGACTTCTCTATGGAAACCATGAAAGCCAGAAGTTCCTGGATAGATGTACTACAAAAACTAAGAGACCACGGATGCAAGCCCAGACTACTATATCCAGCCAAGCTTTCGTTCACGATAAATGGAGAAAACAAAATTTTCCAGGATAAAAACAAATTTAAACAATACGTAGCCACAAATCCAGCTCTACAGAAAGTAATAGAAGGAAAATCACTAACCAAGGAGTCCAACAATGACCACAATAACTCAGACATCTAGAGACCCTTCACCAGCGCAATTCAAAGAAAGGAAACACACAAACTCTACTACTAAAAAAGTGACCGGAGTTAACAACCACTGGTCATTAATATCAATTAATGTCAATGGATTCAACTCACCTATAAAAAGGCACAGACTAAGAAATTGGATACGAAAACAGGATCCAACATTCTGCTGTCTAGAAGAAACACATATCAAACAAAAAGACAGGCACCTATTCAGAGTAAAGGGGTGGGAAAAGGCTTATCAAGCAAATGGACCTAAGAAACAAGCAGGTGTGGCCATACTAATCTCTAACAAAGTTGACTTCAAACTTAAATCAATCAGAAAAGATGGAGAGGGACATTTTATACTCATAACAGAAACAATTCAACATGATGAAGTCGCAATCCTAAATATCTATGCCCCTAATTTAAAAGCACCCACGTATGTAAAAGAAAAATTACTAAAACTCAAAGAAGCCATCAAACCGCACACACTAATAGTAGGAGACTTCAACATTCCTCTCTCACCAATGGACAGGTCAATCAGACAGAAACCTAACAGAGAAATTAGAGAATTAAAGGAGGTAATGAATCAATTGGACTTAACAGACATCTATAGAATATTCCACCCAAATAGGAAAGAATATACCTTCTTCTCTGCAGCTCATGGAACCTTCTCGAAAATTGACCACATACTCGGTAACAACGCAAACTTCCACAGATACAAAAAAATATTGGTAACCACCTGTGTCTTATCAGATCACCATGGATTAAAGTGAGAGCTCAACAACAATGCTACCCTCAGAAAGCCTACAAACTCATGGAAACTGAACAGTCAGCTATTGAACCACACCTGGATTAAGGAAGAAATAAAGAGAGAAATTAAAGTCTTCTTTGTATTCAATGAAAATAAAGAAACAACATACTCAAACTTATGGGACACTATGAAAGCAGTCCTGAGAGGAAAGTTCATAGCACTAAGTGCCCACTTAAGGAAAACAGAGAAAGCACACATTGGAGACTTAACAGCCCACCTGAAAGCTCTAGAAAAAAAAGAAGCAGACTAACCTAGGAGGAGTAGAAGACTGAAAATAATCAAAATGAGGGCTGAAATAAACAAAATAGAAGCGCAGAAAACAATCCAAAGAATCAATGAAACAAAAAGCTGGTTCCTGGAGAAAATCAAGAAGATTGATAAACCCCTATCCAAACTAATTAAACGGCAGAGAGAGAATATACTAATTAATAAGATCAGAAATGAAAAGGGGGACATAACCACAGACACAGAGGATATTCAGAGAATCATTAGATCCTACTACAAAAGCCTGTATGCCACAAAACTGGATAATGTAAAAGAAATGGACACTTTTTTAGATAAATACCATTTACCAAAGTTAAACCAGGACCAGGTGAACAATCTAAATAGACCTGTTTGTCGAGAAGAATTAGAATCTGTTATCAGAAACCTCCCTACCAAAAAGAGCCCAGGACCAGATGGCTTCAATGCGTAATTCTACCATAACATCCAAGAAGACCTAATACCTATACTCCTTAATGTATTTCACAATATAGAAGCAGAATTATGATTGAGTACATCCCATGTTCATCTTTTTGGGTCTGGGTTACCTCACTCAGAATAGTGATTTCTCTTTCCATCCATTTGCATGCAAAATTCGAGAAGTCATTTTTTACCACAGCATAATACTCTAATGTGTATATATTCCACACTTTCTTCATCCATTGTTCCATTGAAGGGCATCTAGGTTGTTTCCAGGTTCTGGCTATTACAAATAATACTGCTTATTAACATAGTTTAATAACATAGTTTAATAACAAATGCTTTAGTCATGTAATAGGGCATCTCTTGGGTATATTCCCAAGAGTGGTATTGCTGGGTCCAGGGGTAGGCTGATCCCGAATTTCCTGAGAAACCGAAACACTGATTTCCACAGTGGTTGCACAAGATTGCATTCCCACCAGCAATGGATGAGGGTACCGCTTCCTCCACAGCCTCTCCAGCAAAGGCTATTATTGGTGTTTTTTTTTTTTTAGCCATTCTGACAGGTGTAAGATGATATCTCAAAGTTGTGTTGATTTGCATCTCCCTAATCGCTAAGGAGGTTGAGCATGACCTTAAGTGTGTTTTGGCCATTTGAACTTCTGTTGAGAATTCTCTGTTCAGTTCAGTGCCCCATTTTTTAATTAGCATTTTGAAGTCTAGTTTCTTGAGTTCTCTATAAATTTTGGAGATTAGACCTTTGTCTGTTGCAGGGTTGGTGAAGATCTTCTCCCAGTCAGTAGGTTGCCTTTTTGTCTTAGTGACAGTGTCCTTTGCTTTACAGAAGCTTCTTAGTTATAGTAGGTCCCATTTATTCAATGCTGCCCTTAATGTCTGTGCTGCTGGGGTTATACATAGAAAGCAAGCTCCTGTGCCCATTTGTTGTAGGGTGCTTCCCACTTTCTATTCTGTCAGGTTGAGTGTGTTTGGACTGAAAGTGAGGTCTTTGATCCATCTGGACTTAAGTTTTGTGTAAGATGATAGATATGGGTCTATTTTCATTCTTCTACAGGTTGATATCCAGTTGTGCCAGCACCATTTGTTGAAGATGCTTTCTTTCCTCCATTGTATATTTTTAGCTCCTTTATCGAAAATGAGGTGATCATAGGTTTGTGGGTTAAAATTTGGGTCTTCTATGTGATTCCATTGATCGACTTCTCTGTTTTTATGCCAGTACCACACTGTTTCTGTTACTGTAGCTCTGTAATAGAGCTTGAAGTCGGGGATGGTAATGCCTCCAGAAGATCCCTTATTGTATAGGATTATTTTGGCTATCCTGTGTTTTTTGTTTTTCCATATAAAGTTGATCATTGTCCTTTCAAGATCTGTGAAGAATTTTGCTGGGATCTTGATGGGGATTGCATTGAATCTATAAATTGCCTTTGGTAGAATTGCCATTTTTACTATGTTGATCCTCCCAATCCAAGAGCAAGGGAAGTCCTTCCATTTTCTGGTATTCTCTTCAATTTCTTTCTTCAATGCCTTAAAGTTCTTGTCAAATAGATCTTTCAGTTCCTTGGTTAGAGTTGCCCCAAGATATTTTATGCTGTTTGTGGCTATTGTGAAAGGTGAAGCTTCTCTGATTTCCCTCTCTGCTTCCATATCCTTTCTGTTTAAGAGGGCGACTGATTTTTTGGAGTTGATCTTATATCCTGCCACATTACTAAAGGGGTTTATCAGCTGTAAAAGTTCTTTGGTGGAGTTTTGGGGGTCGCTTATGTACACTATCATATCATCTGCAAATAATGAAAGTTTAATTTCTTCTTTTCCAATTTGAGTCCCGTTGATCCCCTTATGTTGTCTTACTGCTATTGCTAGAACTTCAAGCACTATATTGAAGAGATATGGCGAGAGTGGACAGCCTTGTCGTGTTCCTGAGTTTAGTGGGATGGCTTT